>JARJEB010024872.1:0-16325 GCA_030264535.1 Liometoxenus newtonarum
GATTTTCATAACTCACTACTAATCTAATAACATTGATCGCGTATTAAAGTTCAACAAGATTTAACGAATTCGAAGTGACCGATCCAACTTATCTATATGATCTAAGATCTCGAAAGAACCCGAAGAATTCCGACCATAGCTCTATGTGTATCGCCCGTCATATTGTTTCACTTGTCAGTTAGTGCTCGTTCGTTGCTTCATCGAGAAATCACAATTTGTATTTTGTGTTAAAAATAAGTGCAAGGTGTAGAAAAAGCATAGTATTAAATTCGCGATTATGGCCATTGTTCACGAAGATGAAGTTTGAGCCCCACGAGCCGTAGGCGAGTGGCGCAATTCAATCGCTCATATACCTCCTCATGTACCTCCAGATTTATTAGTTAATACTTTGTAATCGTGATGGAATTCAATGTTTATGGAAGTTAAGGCATAAAAACTCATCATTTCAACGAATCAACGAGCTTAAAACGTTTGAAAATTAAAGTGACACTTAAATAAACGTTTGTCAGTGCAAGTGCAATTTATGTAGAGTTCAAAATATATTATAAATCAAATAACTAAAACATAAAACTCGTTAAAATCAATTAACATTATGATGTGCAAGAGCGACACTTGTGCGTGCGTTTTGTGTTTGTTGCAGCTGTCAACATCAACGTGAATTTAATTTTATTGCATTGAATAATGTTCCTTTTAAAGATTTTATCAATTTCAATTCCAGATATGTAATTTCCTTTCCATATTTCTACCAAGGATGTAATATTCACGTATCGCGAAAGAACTTTTCCTTCTCTGGATGAATGCCAAGGGCCAGAAGATTACAGAATTGTCGAGTCTGCCAGACATTTTAGCTAGCTGCATAGCAGACTTTCATTTTGCTTTTTTTCTTGTTGTTATGTTATAAGTCTCGAATGCCACTCCAAACTAATGGGTAATAACATTTTTGGCATTTTCGCGCTTTCCGCACGAAGCAATGAAAACGATGGCGAGGTGACAATTTATCTTCATACATATACAAGTCAAGAATGAAAAGCATAATAACACATATGTATAGGTATGTAGTGAATGGGAGAAAGAGAAAATAGAAAAGAAGAATCGTCTAGTCTAGTGTAAATAGTGATATTGAATTCTTCAATTGAAGAAATGAAATATCTTAGTTGACAAGTTTACATGCGCGCAACGCGCATCAAGAACAAAAAAAAAGTGTTAAAGAAAATAAAAGTGGATGAGTAAAACTCAAATACTGTATGTGTTATACAACAATGTTGTGGAGAAAGAAGTGGAATTGTACATATGAAGAAAAGATGTCAATGTCAATGCATTAGCAAAAGAAACTTATTCAAGTTTCTTATTCCTCTTGTGCTGGGGGCTTATTTCTTGTTGGTAACTGCAATGCGAAACCGCTTTCACTTTTCGTCTTGAATATGTTGAATATCTTATTTTATTTGTATTGTTGGATTGTGATGAGAGTTAGGTTAGTGAAAACAAAGCCACAAGGCCCTTAATGTAATAACATATTACCATATTGGCAATGAGCCTTCGAAGATCATATTCTTCTATCAATTTAGTCCGTTACCTCTCTAAAGTGTGAACAGACTTGAACCGAACGAACAAAACGAACCAAACGAATAGAACGAGCATCATACTGATTGACTTGAGCATTTTACTCCGAACGGATCGAACGAGCAAACCGAGCACACCTAATTGTTAATTTGTACGAGTCTACGAACGATACGAACCGAACGAACATGTTCCACCCAATGTCGGTAAACAGGGAAGGATCAAAGGGGTAGCTCCAATGCAAAAGGAATGCTACAAGCGTTGTGAAACGGAATTTTGCTCTGACTGTTCATTGGATACTTTCTGCTCGTTCGGTTCGTTCGGAGTAAAATGCTCTATAGTCAGTACGCATCATAAGACCGATTGAAGTATGTCATAGGTGCGTTGTTAAAAGTATAGGCTGCGTTGTGAATGTATAGGGTGCGTTCTGAATGTATAGTGTACGTTACAGTATATTTTCATTTTGTATCAAATTTTAAGTAATTTACGTCTTTTTCGTGATGTTTTACTGATTGCAGTTAATCGTTCTTTAAAATAACCAACAAAAGTACCTACGTACATCGATGCAATAAAAACACTCATCATCATTTATCCTGAGTTATCCTGCATTTAGTATTTTCTAAGTTTGATATGGTATTTTCAGAACCATTCACGCAGGCAGACAATAAAAAGCGTAATTAACGAAGAGTCCATTATTGCTAATGCCGATTGATTTATGAAAGAACAAAAGCAAGGAATTATAACTAACGATTTGGTCTCGTCTCGTATTTGTTGGTCCATCCAGGGTATATTCATGCATGCTATGTGCTTGCTTACAATTCGCTTTCCCATTCGTATAATAGAGATAAACAAAGGACTACACGCGCCAATGCTTTCCTATTTAATTTTATTTTTTATTCTCAGTGTGTTTCTGTCTGCGCTTCAGCTTTAACTTCCGAATCAAAAAAGCTGCGGTGCCCAGCTGGTAAAAAAAAAACCTCCCTCCTGCTCACTGTTCACTCCCTGCTTTTAAAATATTAACCGAACCGAACCACAAAAGTGTACAGTTTGTAAATGTAAGTACTTGCACATACTATACTTTGTAGTAAATATTAATTCCCCTTCTCTATGTCTATGGGTTGAGTTGTGATCATGTTGCACGAATGCTGTGTATCAAAACAAACACTGGAAACTGAAACACCCTGCTTGCAATTGCGAATTCACTTTCAGCCCATCAAGGCCTTGAACAGAAAACGAGAGAACAAAACCACAAAATCCGCCGACCAATTTTTTGTTGTTTTAAAATTTCAAAGTCATATAGAATTACATGCACGATGTCGGCTTGAATTGCATGGTATAGATAAGCATAAGCAAGAAAGTAGAAAAGTGCATTGTACACGTAAAAGTAAACGTAAGCCTAAACCTAGGCTAAAACTAAATCTATAGGGAAGCCCCCCTAAAAGGAAACTGTCTGGATTATGAACTCGACATAGTGCAGATTCGTGTGATATATCGGCTTTTGAAAACAAAACGTCTGAATCTGAAGCGAAACTGAAGTCGGCATTCGGATAAATTGGTATTGAGCCAATTGATTGGAAAAACTACACGTCGCATAGTCGCCGTCGCCGACGTCGTCCATGCAATATAACTTTACTTGTTTCTATCTACAATGTCTATAGCTATAGTCGTCAAAGTCCATCTGCAGTGAGTAAAGAGTAAAGCCAGGAATGCGACAGAGATTTTCAAATTCTCACAGAAAGCGTGACTGTGCTTCGAATCCAATTCTAATCTCGTTCTTTCTGCAGCTTGCAGTTCTCGTTCTGCATCAGTATCAGTGTTTTAACGTTTTTGTCTCACAACTACCAACGTAGCAACAATTGAATTATACATGATTAAATCGCCGCAACTATTGAAATTCCAGCCGATCTCAGCAGCGCCAGCCCAATGTCATTCTCCTCAGTTCCCCAATCAAAATTTTGACGTTGTGATGTCACATTAGAATACTCAATTGCAAGGCATTACGCATCTAGTCTATTCCTCATCTGAGGAAATTTGGAATTTAGAATCTCTTCAACAAGAAACAAATTTCATTAGTTTTCCCGATTAGTCAAGCAAGTTGTACTCTTCCAAAGTCGAGCTGTTATGGCCTTGAGTTGAGAATGCTGGTGATTTAAGTTCACAGCTCGGGGTACTGGGTACATAGTTGAAAGACACTGCATGAAAGGTTGAATGAAATTTAATCGTGAGATAAATCTCAATTTTCACTCGAAATGCACGTTGGATTTGGGATTTATGCATTTTTTTGTGAGTTCCAGTGAGGTTTCCAATGTCTCTTCGTACACCTAAACGTATTCCCTCTTCCTACTTCCTGTGCTATAAATGAGCGAGAAGTGAGCCTCAAGTTTTTGTATAAGTGAGTTTAAAGTATGAAAGCTTATCAACGTTTTCGGTACATTAATTTTGATCTATTGGATAAAGTGTTAGGCACACCAACGATTACATTACCCAAGCTCAAAGCACTAGCGAAAGAAAATGATAATGAAATTGAAAATATTAAATACCCCCCAAGCCAAAAGAGCCAACACTCAAAATTTAAAATAATTTAAAAATAAATTTGAAAACTAATATGTGATACGATAACCTGGGTCAGACAGTTAATTACTAATTACATAATGGGTCTGTGCATGTTTTTAAAATTTTTTTTTTATGAAACTACGATTTGAATTATTCATCCCTACATTTTTGAGGAGAAAACATTTTTAAAGTTTGAAATTTGACGTCTTGGTGAATTAGAATTAGAATTTCTCCTAGATATCTGGAACTTGTTAGGCATTTTTGACGCTCTAGCCTGACCGAAGACAGTCTTTGGGCCTGATGCTTAGTTCATTCGGCCTGACTCGGCCTTGAAACGGTAGATATAGGTCGACAAAGCGGTGAATCATCTTTATTTCCCGCGGCATGGTACCTACAGTTTAAATCTAGGGTGGATTTTGAAAAACCATTTTAACACATGTCGTATAATTTTTTGGTACTTTTTTCCTTCGTTTTTTCCAATTTTAAAATTCATGCACAAACTCCATAGTATAATTTAGCACCAGTACTATTTCTATATACCTACTTACCACCTTCAGGGCCGTAGCCATGGGGGTGTTTGGGGTGTTCAAACACCCCCCAAACGAACGTATTATCGCATTCTTTCCAAATTTTAAAATTGCATTTATTTTATTTTATACATATATAAATTCATATTACATTTATATCTTATGTATTATTGAAAACACCCGACATCTCTCTGAAAAATATCCTAGCTACGGTCCTGCTTACCTTTATTTGCATGTATTACCCAAACTATTAGCGCAATTTACTAATTGCATGCATTGTTTGCTATAAGTAATTACAAATGTGTAATTAAAATAGTTAAGTGCGCTTCGAAGGTTTCTTAATTAAAGTATTCCTATATCTATTACACAAATTTAATAATTCAATTAAAATTAAAATCATGCGTTAAGATTAGGAGGCGAAAATTTTTTGGAGATCTGTAGGTTTGGATTATTGAAGGTTGAAAGTAATGCGGAATAAATAAAGTCAAGTTGTTATTAATGTTAAATCAACAAATGACACGAGTAGAAAAGAAGATGAAAATTTTTAGCTAAGCAAAAATGTCATATCAAATGATTTCAAGAAAATTGATTTTTAATTGTAATCATTGAGATGAAATTGAGAAGTTGTTAATAAAACAAAATTTCGCAAGAACAAAAGAAGTACTTAAATTTCGAAAACGGAAAAGAACTGACAAGTGAAACTGAAGGGTTGAAAGTGAAAGCCTTTTAAGAAATAAGGGGTCGTTGTAATTTGGCAAAGCAAATTGAATTATAGTATAGCCGATCCTAATTTTAATCAAATTATTATTATTAGTAGTTGGTTTAGGTATCAAGTTATTTTATTATAACTTCTTCCTTGGCCCCTTTTGAATATTTATACTGCGTTCGCCGAACACAAATGAGCGCGAAATTTGAAATGACTTTTGCTATTGGTATTTATCAAAAAGGTTATTAACGACTTAAATTCATGTTTTTGAATTCTCTCCTAGCAATGTCCTTACTGAATGTGTGTACGAGGAACCTAATACAATTTAATGCTTTATCCAAACTGTATAAGAAATGAATGTAAAGAAACAAATCTGTTAAATTTGAGAATTGCTATTGAGAATAAAATATGAAGCAATTAAAGTCTGCGATTTTAGTCTAATTGCTCAAATTGCAAGAATTTTTACATGAATCAACTTATTTATTGCCCTTTTATTGCGAAAAGTTTTGTTTTACTGGAATAGAAACGTCAAAAGTCTTCGAAAGAGAAAAGGGTGGCGTTTGAAGTTAGAATGCAACTTGCAAATAATATATTTCCTCTTCCTTTTCGTTTTCAAACAGGAAAAGTATGTGTTGACGAATGAACACAAATAAACACTTGATGAAGGATCAAAGAGAAAATCATGTGACGACTGACGACGCAATTCTCAAGCCGCAGTCGGGGTGATGTAATGCGATACGACGATGGATGAAACAAGTGAAACAAGAAACACAACTAAAGTGAAAACGATTTGATGCCATGGCCACCATGGCCATTATTAAGTTTCGAGTGTTTCAAAATATAACACATTGTGTGCACCCTGTACACACTCGAAATGGTAAACGAGTGTGGTGTTTAGAACGCTAGAGAAAAGTGCCCACAAAATGTCACAATGAACGCAACACAACAAACGAACGAACAAAATCGAAAAACAGCACAAATCGTTTATTGTTTGTCACCAAACAGTGCGTGTCGAGTATAAATCATCAAATACAAATGAAAATGCATTCTAACTGGCTGGAGAAAATCAATAAAACCGCTTAGGCCTCCTTTAACCAAGTTTTGTTTCAATTCACTAACCAGTGGTTCCCAAAATCTAGTCAAAAAAAGTTTGGGAACCCCTCTAATTACCATTGTTATTATGAAATGAGGAGCAAACAAAAATATTATTTCTTAATTTTACTTTTGACTTTCAAATGATTTGTTCGCGCTTCCAATGTTGCACATAAGATGGTAAGATATTAGCCCATAGTGAATATTTTAGTATGGGTTTGTCGTTGAACTTGATTTGATTCATCTCAATTTCCTTCTTTACTGCAATTTTTCTGAATGTTTGTTTTCCTTCCTTGATTCGTACTTTCAATTCCGCACATTCGTTCGAGGAGACAGATGTCAGCTCTGAGCTCGTACATCAAGTTGCCCCAATAACTCCCAACAAATAAGAATGATAAATTTCGCCAATCACATATGACTGAGCCCTTATTTGTTTTGATCCGCTTTTCAAATCTATATTTTCCTTTTCTCTTTCTGTCTACATTTTCTTGTTGCTCTTTTACTCATAGAGTCTATTTTTCATAAAAAAATGAAAGATACACCTTCGAAGTAAATAAATCTCGACAGATTCTAGCCTTTTCGGCCAACGGTAGCACCCAAAAATACGCATTAAATTGCGAAAGTTCCTTTTGGTTTTTCTTTTATAGATAAATACGAAGTAGAATCGTTATATACGTACACCATACACGAGATCAAGGAGTCCGTATCAATGTTGAGAGTGAAAAATATAGAAACCTCGAGGGCGCAATACATTCCAATAAAATGTCATTATCAATATAAATGTTGTCTTTTCCAATGCCGTACAAAACAATTGAATGGTATATAATTCAATAATATCATTTTCATTTATTTGTCGAGTATTCCAAGGACGACGACAAATGGCCTATTTGTTACAATAATTCTTTTGGAAGAATGAAACAATGGGGGAAAAAGTACCTAAAATCGTTAGTATAAAACTATAATTGTAAGAAAAAATTTTTAAAAATTTATTTGTTGTTAAAAATGGTTCTTCAAAATCCACTCTAGATTTAAACTGTACTAAGTCGGGGGAAATAAAGATGATTCATCGCTTTGTCGACCTATGCGGATTCAAGACCGAAAACTGTCTTCGGTCAGGCTAGAGCGTCAAAACATCAACAAAGTCGCGTAAAACCGATGCCATTTTAAAAGATCTACGAAACAAGTTCCAGAGATCTCATCTAGGGGAAATTCCAATGCTATGAGTCATCATTACTTCACCAGATAATTCACCAAGACGTCAAATTTCAAACTTTAAAAAATGTTTTCTCCTCAAAAAAAATTAAAAATGTAGGGATGAATAATTCAAGTTTCATAAAAAAAAAATTAAAAAAAAACATGCACAGGTCCCATTCTTTGAAAATATTGATTGATGTTAGCGCACGCTATGTTTAAGTAGCATTCATGGCTGCATACATTTGAAGAGTTCAGAGCAAATTCGGTTCAATATTATATGAATATTATCAAATAAATTACTCTCAAGAATAATAAATTTCAGAAAACTTTCTGCGATGGTTTTTATAATTAATTTAGTTACTTTCATTGCCGCTTCCGTTTTCATTATTAATTAACTTTAACTCTATGTAGAGGGAAAAGTGCACATAAAAATAAAACGGCAACGAACGCCACAACCAAAATAGAAAAACAGAACAATCCGTTTATTGTTCGTCACCAAACACTGTATAAATCAAAAACTACAATTGAAAACTCATTCGAACTACGGGAAAATCAATAAAAGCGCTTACTTACGCCTTTTTATTCACTAAAATTTATTACAAACGTTCTTATTATGAAATATCTATAGAGACTAGAGGTGTGCAAATAAGTAACGACTATTTTGTAGTAGTTACTAACTGGTAGTCGTTAGTAACTACTACCAGTTTTTAAAAGTAGTCGTTACTTTGTAATGACTAGTCGTTGCAAGTAGTCGTTACAAAGTATTCGTTACTTTAGTTACTTTAAAAACTAAAGTAACTACTAAGGTAACTAAAGTAACGAATATTTTGTAACGACTACTTGCAACGACTAGTCGTTACAAAGTAACGACGACTTTGTAACTACTACTTAAAAGTAACTAAACTGCACACCTCTAATAGAGACAAGAAGTATTATTGACGACGAACAAAAACATCATCAATTACAATTTCGAGTTTGAATTAATTGTTTGAGCTTCATCAGATGAATCGTAAAAATTCGTGAATATTTTAGCATTGACTTGATTCATGTCAGGCAAACAAAATTCTTTGTATGTATAGGTATTTACCTTGGTTTGAAATGTCCAAGTTCACCATATCGCTTAAAACTCCCAATATGCGGTGTCGTAGACGATGGAGTGCCACACCAACTTCTACGTTTATTGTCGATAACGATGGTCGTCCCCGTTACGGGACTCAAACACAAGCTGCCGCGATTCCTCGGCAATCCGGTGTTGTTGTTCGGACTCCGGAGTCCGTTATCTAGCGTTTCCGGCAGCATGACGATGACTGCACACGGTTCATGCAGCAGGTCGAACTAAGCGTTCGCTTTTTTCTTCTCTTTATATTACATATTGCAAGGCAAGATAGACGCATACACTTCCTCTTTGCCAAGCCAACGACGTTGAAAAGGTTGAATAAACGATGTCAACGATCAAATGACGTCGTCATTGTCGTCAGATGCAGTCACAGGTGCTTGAAGTTCGATCTTTCTTTGATATCTCGTCAATTTTCAGTGAAAACTTGAAGCGAAAAAGCAAAAAGACGACAAGAGTCAGTTTAAAAGGTCTTTAGAGAACCGAACACTTGCAACTTAACGAACGAATGAACGATTTGTATAAATAGAAATTGCAAAATTGCAATGACAAAAGGGTAGATTTGGGCTTGGGGATGACATTAAGAAAAAAAGGGGAAACAGAAAAGTGTAATTTTAGCTTAAGCTTAGGGATCCCTTTGAAGTGATTGAAAGTATATTTCGCGGTTCCCAAATTTTAATGAGCCTCTCAGTCTCCTGCCAAAAATTTGAAATCTTTTGCGGAGCATTTAGCCATGCTTTACGCAACACATTTTGTGAACTGCTGGTATATCTTAATAGAAATACATCTTGCCATTATTATTTAAGCTCTAATATAATATAAAGTCACTTATATTATTGTAATCAGAGTTGCAAAAGCCATAATCCAGTGCTCTACGTGATTTAGTTACTTATTTGTTGCCTTTATAGAGCTTAATTTAATGTTAATGCTATAGTTTAAGGAAGGGTATTAGTTCATTGCTCATGGCAATATACTTACTTCAGACTCCGCAGTTGTGCGGCTACAACTAATTTAAGTTAAAACCGTATAAGCATAAGGGTTGATGCACTGTGAGAGCTGCGAAAGTGACGCATATTACCACACACTTCTGCAAAGTTACGAAGTTTATTAATATTAACGAGAGCGCAATTATACAGTAACGTATAATATAATTGGGGTGTTTATAATTAACACTATACATATAGGGTTGCTGTGTGCTGGTACCACCAATTTTATAAATTATTAAATTCACAAACAATTTCCATTCATCGAGTAATGACAAAAACAATAAAATTCGAGTTTCATTTTAAGCCAAGCTCAGGATTGCGTTCAGAACGAGACCCAACATTTTGAGCCTGCTCAAAATAAATGAGTTTGTAAAAAGACAATAGAGAATGAATGCAATATTATAGTAGTTTAAGCAACATGTATCATAAGTCGTGTTTTAAACGTGAGCCTGAGTTTCGATCACGAGCCGCGTAGATTTTCCGTCATTTTTGCTTGAAATAGTATATTGCTAGCTTTGTCTATCCTATTCTGCCTCCCAATTTTCCATCTTCAAGTGTGTCTTAAGAAAATCTTAAAGCATTGTATATGATAGATATAGAAGGATAGATGCCTTAACGAACCTCTTTCAGTACTATAATGGCTTTATTATGAAAGCAAATTTTAAAAAAATTTATAGGAACTATATTTAAGCGATAAATTACTTTTTCACTTTTAACAATTTACATTAAACTGCTAATTGTAATTATACCATAAAATTATCCAAGTAATTATTCTCTGTTTTTGCTTAATAATTAATGGAATTTAATTTATCTGCTGTGGAAAATTTGTTAAATACGTCAATGAAACATTTCACTTATCATTTCCGCATTTTTTTAAAAAGATTTTCTTGCGTTGGCTATAAATTTCACCCACATTTTAAAATATTTCCAACATTTTTCTCTATATTTACCGCATTTCCATTCATTTTATCAATTTCCCGCATGACTGACTTCTGGTTTTTAGAAATAGGTAACGAAGGATATTGAGTTTGGTATGTTTGTTAACAGGAAGAACTGGATTTAACTGCACCGAACAAAGCGGCAATGCTCAGTTTACCCTCACAGAAAAAATGGCAAATCTATTGCTCAAGAAAGGGCGGCGAAGACAGCGTCGATTTAGCCCAAGGTCCCGAACATTACATTGAAAGACTGCAAAAACATACAAATGTAATGTTGATCTTAATAATTAGGTAGAGATTTTATGATTATTTATGATGAATCTAATTTGCAGTTAGAATATCCTGAAACCAACGTGGACGAAGAAGTGCGCAACAGGACGAAGCAAGTTGATGGCTTGAAGACTGCATTGCGAACGTCTACGCATAGTTTTGTGATAAAATTTATAGAATTAGAAGGACTGCCGGCCTTATTAGACTTTTTAGAACGGATGGACTACTTTACGGCTCAAAGTTCGATTCACACAAGTATCATCGGATGCGTCAAGGCGCTCATGAATAATTCAGTGAGTCTTTTTATGTTTTTGACTTTTGGTTCTTATAGTTTAATATTTATTGATGATGTTGTTGGTTGCGCAATATTCATATTCTTCTTATCCACTTAACTTGTTTTTTTTTGTGTGTATTCATTTTTAGACTGGTAGAGCTCATGTCTTGGCACATCCGACGAGTATCAATACAATCGCTCAATCGTTAAGCACCGAAAACATAAAGACGAAGATCGCTGCTTTGGAAATACTCGGCGCAGTGTGCCTCGTCTCCGGCGGTCACAAGAAAGTCTTGGATGCGATGCTGCACTATCAAAAGTATGCCTTTGAACGTACACGATTTCAAGGCATTATCAACGATTTAGATCGTTCCACTGGCGTCTACCGTGACGAAGTGAATTTGAAAACGGCGATTATGTCATTTATTAATGCAGTTCTAAATTATGGTCTCGGCCAGGAGAACTTCGAATTTCGTCTACATCTACGATACGAATTCCTAATGCTTGGTATCCAACCCATTATTGATAAACTGAGAAGACATGAGAATGAAACACTGGATCGACATTTGGATTTCTTCGAAATGGTGCGGAACGACGATGAAAAAGAACTAGCGAAAAAGTTCGATCACGAACACATCGATACCAAAAGTGCGACGACAATGTTTGATCTCATCAGACGTAAACTCAGTCACACACCCGCATATCCCCATCTTCTATCTCTGCTCACCCATTGTCTTCACCTATCTAGTTCTTGTGATGGTCAATATTGGATGCTCTTTGATCGCATCGTGCAACAAATAGTTTTGCAACAGAACGAAATCGCTGATGGCAAACGGAAAATTGCCAATCCGGATGTGTCTCCAATTAATATCAACGTCAAGGAAATTGTTCATCTTCTAGCAAAGGAAGAAGAACTCGTTGCGGCGCGTAAAAAAGCCGGGGAGCTAGAAAAAGAAAACACGGACATGTCCAATCGACTCGCGAAAAAAGAGCAAGAATTAGATCAACGCACCCAAGAGAAAGAAGACTTTGAAACGAGTCTTTTGCGAATCAAGGAACGATTGGAGAAGGAAACCTCAACGCATATCGAGACGCGACAACGTCTCAGTGAAATTGAGTACAGAGCAGCGGAATTGGAACGGCAAGTGACGTGCGAACGTGGGGAGAGACACCGATTGGAACGATTAGTTAGTTCCGGTAATATTCCCGACGACGCTAAAGTCATTGGACTTAAATCCTCGCTAGATGCGAATGGGGATATTAAAACTGATTACAAATCGACTCCCCCACCGCCTCCACCATTGGCACCTCCACCACCACCAGCACCTGGACCACCTCCACCTCCTTGTGCCCCAATGGCACCTCCAGCACCTTTACGGATGGAGTTACGTAAAAAGGACGTACCACAACCAGGCAACCCGTTGAAATCTTTCAATTGGTCCAAACTGCCAGATGCTAAAGTCAATGGAACGATTTGGAGTGAATTGGATGACACCAAGTTGTATACCGCGATGGAATTGGATAATATTGATAAACTATTTTGTGCTTATCAAAAGAATGGAGTTACCGTAGGTTGCACGGTTGTTAGCTCTTGACGGGCTATTTTAATGATTTTTGTTACAGAATGAGGGTTCTATCGAAGACCTACGCCAATTAGGCTCAACGAAGAAGACAAAAGTGCTATCAGTCATCGATGGACGGCGAGCACAGAATTGCACAATCCTGCTATCCAAATTGAAAATGTCTGATGAGGACATCACCAAAGCTATCTTAAGTATGGACAGTAAGGAGCAGTTACCTATGGACATGGTCGAACAGTTACTGAAATTTACTCCGAGCCCTGAGGAATGCGCCCTGTTGGAAGAACACAGCGACGAAATTGATTCATTAGCGAGAGCTGATCGTTTCCTTTACGAAATCTCCAAGTAAATTCTGCAATTACTTACAGATGAACTCTAAACTAATCGAATTTAATCGGTTTCTAGGGTTCCTCATTATGAACAACGTTTACGTAGTCTCCACTATAAGAAACGCTTCCTGATCAGCGTCAATGACGTTGTGCCAAGAATTGCGAGCGTTATGGAAGCTTCCAGGGAAGTGTCACGTTCGAGACGTTTGAGAAGATTGCTGGAAATTGTATTGGCATTGGGGAATTATATGAATCGAGGAGCGCGCGGAAATGCATCCGGTTTTCGATTAGCTTCGTTGAATCGCTTAGCCGATACGAAGTCTAGTGCTGCCAAAGGGACTACTCTATTACATTATTTAGTACAAATTCTTGAGAAGAAGGTAAGTTTCGCGGATAGTTGAAGTTTGTGATTTTAATGAAATTTTTTTCTTAAATTTATATATACTTAGTTCAAAGACATTTTGCGGATGGATGAAGATTTACCACACGTCAGAGACGCAGCTAAAGTTTCTCTCGGGGAATTGAATAAAGACATGGCCCAATTGCGGGCTGGATTGAAAGATGTCGCCAAAGAAATCGAATTTCATCGTACACAAAGCCCGGTGGCCAATGACAAATTTGTTCCGGTAATGCGTGAGTTCCAAGCAACGGCAACATGTCGACTTGCTGAAATTGAAGATCAACATCAAGATATGAAGGTATCGCCACTTCAATTCAACCATATTTCCAAAACTACTTTGTAATTTTCTATTGCAGACTCGTTTTGAACGTGCAGTTCGTCTCTTTGGCGAAGACTCAAGTTCAATTCAACCTGATGAATTCTTCGGGATTTTTGACACTTTCCTTTCGACCTTCCAAGAAGCACGTCAGGACAATGAGAATATGCGTAAGAGGCAAGAAGAAGAAGAAAAACGGGCGAAACAAGAAGCTGATCTGAAGAAGCTTACATTGGAACGGAAACACAGTCGGGAAGGTATACTTTCCACAATTAGCAAAACAATTGGTTTTAAGAATGGGGAACCAAACGATGCCAAAGGGGAATTCGACGATTTAATATCAGCGTTGAGAACGGGTGATGTCTTCGGGGAAGATATTGCTAAATTTAAACGATCGCGAAAAAATAAGATTGGAGCTGGTAATTCACCACCAAGGCGAAATTCTGTTAATCGTGATGCCAGCAGAGAACGTGTCATTTCCAATGGTGACCGGCGACAGTAAAATTTTATATATAATCTTTAATATTTAAAGTTATACTTAAAGTCAACATTGCAGAAAATAATCATCATTAACAGTATAAAAATGTTTTGCTCTATTTACATTATTACAGTACGAAAAAGCTTTTAGATGTTTTTATCTAGAAAAATAACTTACGAATAATAATACTTTTATTATTATGAAACATGATGTATCGCCATATTAATTAATGGATATTGAAATAGATTTTAATTTTAAAGATTGATTTAACGATGGAAATTGCTGAAAAGTTGAACTGATTTTACGTAACTAAATTTACTACAATTACTAAATTTAATTAACTGAAATAATAGGGCAAAAGTTAAAAGTTTTGTACTTAAATATTTTTCCCAAGTCAATCCCAGTCGTGTCACTATACCCGGCTCGCGTGAATGTGGAGTTTTTTCAAACAGTTTTTGTGGTGCCATTAAAATAATTGAAGTTCGAAGGGAATTACACCATTTTTCCCTAAATAGCCAACTGGCAGTATGTAAAAGCGCATGCGTTCGAAAAGTTTGAAATTTTGTGCACATGATGTCCGAGACATGAGGCATTTACGAAAACTGATCCAATCCTTATACGAGCGTTTGTTTAGAGATCGAGTCACTGTGACCTAAGTTCGGAAACGTACCCATGACTCCACCAAACCGCCATATTTGTTTGACTCAAACTCGTGTCACTGCGGCGCGCGTGTGCTTTGGGCTGCCTATGTTATACGTTTTTGTTTTGTTTTATTGATAAACAAATATGACGGAAAATATATATTCTTGTAGCGTTTTCCAGTTTCTACATTTCAATTCCTATAAGATTTAAGTCGCTTTTGAAGTCTTCTTAAATGTTGTTTGTAGATGGAGTTGTTAGGCAACTTTAATTTAACCTGCGAGACTGTAAGTCAGTATAGTTGGTTGAATATGTTTTGAGCTAGATGTCGGCTTGAATAAATATTATAATTCACATTTTAAATGATATGGAAAGAAAAGTGTTTTTTTTTCAACAATTTTTTGATTTAATTGAGTTACCACCTTCCAGGTACTAAGTCCTGGAAGGTGGTAAATAATGTGTAAATAATTTTCAATAGTTCGATTGCAATTTGTTAATTAAAATAAACAGAAATGAAGGAAATAATTATCGATTGAGTATTCGAAACAAAACTAAAAGTTCTTCTCTGATCGAGTGCAATCCGAAATTATTTTTAAGTAAGGGCTGGTTTATGATTGCCATAATACTAATGTCATACGTATAAACCAATAGTTCAATAGTGGCATATTACGATTTATGATTGAATTAAAAACCGTGACATGACATTGCAAATACTTGAACTTGAACTTTATAGTTATTGCTTATTCCTTATTGCAATATCAGTTTTTCATTTACGTTTGGTTTTCTTGCAGATAAAGACAATTATATAGTATTGACGTTGTCGATCGTCGATGCCATTTGTATAAATTATCAACAATCCACGAGCCAATGCGAAATAAATTCTGTTTCGTTGGTGGGTTCAAAAAAAAAATATTTTTTAAGGCGGAAAAGAATCTCGATTGTGTACATAAATAAGTACTGGCGGCGGATGATAATAATAATGATAGTGAAAAAAAAATGCAAAAATGTTAACCTTTGACTTTCTTTCTTTCTTTCACGTATACCTATATTCGTTCGGTTATTTCTTATGGTACTCATTCTTGTAATTCTGTTGTTCATGATCATCTGACATGAAAGAAAGAAATGCAAAAAATGAAAACAACAGAATTACGAATGTTGTTGGTATTTATTACGCAGCATCAGTAGAAAGAAGAAAGAAAACAGAAACTGAAGAGGAAAGGAAGAAGATAATTTGCATACATATTCGTTATAAATGATACCGATACGATGATACTGAATGCAACATTGTTGCATTGCGGAACGGCGCTCTTCTAAGGCCTGGTTCATAGAGGCTGTTAACTTAGCTTTTTCGCAATTGATTATTTGAACAAAG
>JARJEB010024873.1:0-12602 GCA_030264535.1 Liometoxenus newtonarum
CGGACTGTTGGCGATTTATTTTCCATAAAATATCCTTCTGTCAGTACAATACATTGTCATCCCCACTCTATGCCCGTCTGTCGGTGTGCTTTAGCAATACAAGTCCACACTGCCATGACCATAAGATTGACTCGTTTATTTTACTGTCGTACATAGGCACCTAGTACATGCCTATGTTCGACGATAAAATAATCGCTCTGTATACTTAAGGTGCCAAAACGATTTTAAGCAAAAAGCAAGCCAAAATGTCAATTCGTCGACTATTACGACGTCGAAGATAATGACTAAACGAAACAAAACGAATGGTGAAAAGGTTTAAATATAAATTCTTCCGTATTGGCTCCACTAGTATATGGCGTTATGCTAACCTTAAAATTTCGAACGCATAAAGAAGCATATCCCATACGCTCATACGCACCTAAATACGCACTAACTTGCTTGTGCGTTGTATGTGGAGGATGTTTGCGTTTTTAATTTATTAGGATTGAGGTCAAGCAACACCTAAAGTGAAAAACACACGCATCATAATATAATGAAAAATGAAAAACAAAAAACAAGGGACAAGAAGTTGCGTTGAGTTTATGGAGAGAGAGAAAAAAAGTAAGAAGTTTTCTTATTAGAGTATAAAAAAGTTTTCAAATATATGAATCGAACCGTGTGCATGCAAAGTTGATAATTATAAATTATATAAACAAAAAACGAGAACGACTCATGTTATGGATTTGCTGACCGACGAACGAGAAGAAGCTCATCAAATTTAAGCCACAGAACCAAAAACTTGAAAGAACTCGTAGTCAATTCGAAAAGTAACTACCAAACTATAGGTTTGTTCCAACAATGCACCAAACTAGTTCCGAACTGTACGACGCATGAGCAATTTTAAAAAAATTCCAGCTTTTTTAAAACTGCTCATGCGTCGGACAGTCCCGAACTAGTTTGCTACTTTGTTGGAACAAACCTTATATTTACCAAATCCGCTCTAGATATGCAGTAGAGTAGATATAGAAATTGTTTATTTTATTACCTATATATTGGCGTCGTTAAGAGATATGCAGAAATAGTGTACTGAATATTGTAGCAAACTAAAAATTTTCCTTAAGAGATATGCAGAAATAGTGTACTGAATATTGTAGCAAACTAAAAAAATTCCAAGTTCAATTTTCGCATACTATCTCAAAATTTCCAGGGCGAAAAAGATTTCAGGTTCAAAAAAATAAGTTATTTCGTAAACACGTACTGCGTTCGGCGAACACAACACATTCAGTAAGTAGAATGCTAGGAAATACCCCAATGACGCACACTGTGCGCTTCAACCAGTTTCACAGGTTAAACATTAAAAAAACGCGTGAGAATTCAAAAAAAAAATCATAATCAAACATTAAACTTGACATTGACCTGTTTGACACGAGCTGCGTGAAACAGGCTTACAAATTCAAAATTAGCGCGCATTTGGGGGAGAAACATTTACTGAATGCGTTCGGCGAACACAGCATAGACTTTTTTTTGGTTCCCCTATTAGTTTGCTAATAATTTAATTGATTAAATTAATTAATTTGTGATAGTAAGATTGAAATTTATACAAAGTAACTGAATTAGTAGTTTATTATTGAAGATGGACAATTAAGAAAGCAGACTGAACTTGTTATAAACATTTTTTTTATTGCTTCAAACATTTTGTAAATGTTTTTGGAAAAACTTTTACTTTACAATAGTAGGCAGCCTGAAAGGTATTAAATTACCTGATACGCATTAAAACAAGTTGTTGTTTATGTATGTATAGATGTTACTTCAATCATATTTTTCACACTCAACTTCAACAATCACCATTAGTAAGCACGAATCACGAGTGAATAAACAAACAAACAATATTTTATTGTTGTTATATGTGGAAAGGTATAAATAATGTAAATCGAACTTTCTACAATATTACTCACAAAGTGTAAAGAGTAAAAACTGGCAACTTCGGCATGAATAAACATTAACAAATAAAAATTTAAAAAAGGAATATTCAATTCAATGGTCGGTTAGATGCGTAAAAACTTCTTCCCAATCGGTTAGCACTGTTAGCAGTGTTAGCACTTTCACTCAATCAATAAATGCACACTACAAAATAGTTAAATGAATGTTTTTCAAAAACACTTTTGAACGATAATAATCTGCTTAATATATAACGCATATTATGATACGCAGTTATTGCTAAGTAAACGTGAAAAGTCAATAAATGCAATTTGTAAATAGTAATAAATTGGCGAATAAATAAATATATAAACCTTGAATGCAATTGAATTTGAAGCTTTGGAAATATGAAAACGTGTACCTAATCTAATTGTCATTTATAACCAGTAACAGTGAATTATCAAATTATATACTTAGGTATATGCACGTATGTTATGAAATAAGCATTTATACTGCAATAACATTGAAATAATAATGTCCTCACGACGATAACAAATGACTGGACTGATATAGAAACAACACAAAACCGTTTTGGTTGCACGCAATTCAGAACAAACTGTGAATGAGAAAAGTAATCATAGATACAAAATTACAAATAATGTAGAAACTAGAAACACATATCTACGAGTATTATAAGTAGTATACCGTGCAATCTTTTAACGATCTTCCACAGGGATTTACATGGTAAAAACTTTTGGTCGAGTTAATGCAGAAAATTTTGCGACGCAAAAAATCACACTCTTAATCGGTACAATTTTTAACCCATTCTGATAGTTTTTAATAATAGGAGTAGTACTATTTCTTCAAAAAATAAAGAAATTTGAAAAAAATCATGATAGGCAACCACACTTACAATTGCGTCAAAAAGTTTCTGAGGCTTTTACCTTTCACAAGTGTTTTCTTTTTCTTTACTTTAATGTTTTGTGGCTCGGAAAATGGCGACATTATTAATAAAAACGAATTTTATGTATAAGAACACGAAATTTGACGTCTCAAAAATTTATTAGGTGACAGCATGTTGTTTAAACATTTGAACAAATGGTTTAATGGGTTGCATACTTATCAGCTTTTTTTAGATTTAAATTCAAATTTCTCCACTTTTCTTTGATTTGTTTTGTTGAGGGAATAGTACTACTCTTATTATTAAAAACTATCAGAATGGGTTAAAAATTGTACCGATTAAGAGTGTGATTTTTTGCGTCGCAAAATTTTCAGCATTAACTCGACCAAAAGTTTTTACCATGTAAATCCCTATAGAAGATCGTTAAAAGATCAGACGGTATATGTTGAGGAAAAGGAAAATATTAAAGTTGGTTGTTAAAATTTCCCGAAACTGGAGAGGAAATAGCGAAAATTGTTGACGGAGGTAATTAAATTCATAAGTAGTATTACCGCCGTTGTAACATTGTTTGAAAGTATTTTAATGATCATACCCGTCCGTCCTCTGTCCTCTAAAGTTCTGAGTAGTATAAGTACAAAAAGAAGAATCCTAATTACACAACGATAGTCAACCATTTTCAATTTGCCGACACAGCTGTTGGCTTGGCATAATGAATGATACAAATTCAATTCAAAGTAAAGAAACGTGGAAAGTTAGGTTAACTAATGGTCGCTAGCTATCAATAACCTCTAACAGAAGCGTCAAGGTCGCTTCGTGTCTTTCGGTAGGCCTAGTTTGGCGACCTTCGCCGTATCAGCCATATTGTCTGGAGGTTGGAATTTGCGGAAAATTTGAATTTTTTGCTATTTGCAACAAATTTCCCGCAAATTGCAACCTCCACCCAACATGGCTGACTCGTCAAAGGTCACCTCAAACGAGTTCTGTCGAAATTTTCGTAGTTGAGTGAAAATATTGTTTGATTTCAGTTTAATGGCGACACACTTAGTATAAAAATACTCGTATATATGTCAAGAAATTCCCGTCGAATCCATTCTTCTCTGAAAGTTTCTTTATACAATTAACAAAACAATGTCAAGCATTGTGATTGTATATAGGTTGGCCCTGAAGGGCCTGTTTTTCTGTTTATTTCTTTTTCCCTTTTCATTTTTCGTTTCCCAAAATATACAAACGCGACGAATGACGATTGACGTTCAAGCTCAAATATAACCAACCAACGACTCAATTCATACGCAGAAATGTTTTTCGTCATCGTTTTGCTTCGATTTTTAAATAGATCCCATCAACATAACACGTAACTATACTAACATTGCCAAATAAATTGTATCGACATTGAGGTTGAGCTTTCATCTTTCGAAGCGCGCGTGTGTTTGCTGAACGATCAGCTGGACTGGGCCTGATCAAAAAGCGTACGTACACAAATAAAACTAATGTTTTATTTTATACGCTGGTATGGTATGTGGTGGTACGTGGTTGTCATGTATTCGCATCAGTTAATTTCATGTTGAAGAGAATGCCAACAACAAACAACTCACAAAACCGACGGATACAAATCACAATTGTATGTTCGCCATCTCGGTACGATTGTTAAAAGGTGGAACGTGCACGATTATTCATAACAAACGGAAAAAGATGACTTACATAAATATCATTTGATATTTGTGTAGATATATGTATAGTGCTTGAGTTTAATTCTCACTGTATAGTTTTGTTATAAGTTCAGGGAACACTTGAAAAGTTGGAGTCGTTTCAAGGTTAAGTTTGAGAGAATTACAAATTTGAAATTAAAAAATAAATAAAAATCGAAACAGAGGAAGAGAATAAACATAATACACTTAATAAACAACTAGAGTATTTTAGGCCTAAAAAGTACAAAATTTTTGTGAAGTTGAGTTGAATGACGCGATTATATATTATAACAAAAAAAAACCAAGTGTTGAATTAAAGCCTTTCGGTGTTTTTGATTAAACTTAATGAATAAAAATATGGCGTCAGTCGACCAAAAAAAAAGTACAGAAAACAATTTTTGATTCCTTTCTTCCAGCCCCCCTCAAGTCAAGAGTAACTTATTATTGAATTTTTCTCGTCAGTTAAATTCTGAAAACCTTTTTTTTATTAATTTGATTAATTGTAATAACCACATGGTGAAAATTGCGATGAAACGTGAGGTACTTATAATGAATTTTAATATATACCCAGCTAATTAACGATGAAATTTTAATGGTTGCAGCACTTGCAGAACGACTTGTAAGAAAAGTTAGTTGTTGGTATTTTACGAAATTTAAACATAGTTAACTTTACGCCTTCTTTTATACTTAGTATACCGTGCGTTTATTTTACCGTCGAACATAGTATGTGCTATGTTCGCACTGTTCGCAGCTAAAATAAACTAGTAAGATTCATGGCAGTGGGGATTTGTAAAGCTAGATACACACCGACGGACTAGGAGAGCGTGGGGAAGTAGGACGGTCTGCGACACACCACGATGACAAGTCAGTAGTGCATCATTGTGAGATGATTATTCGAGTTGTGTGAGTTAGCTGCTGAAAGACAATGAATTCATATATGACAAGGAACAAAACTGACAACTGACAGTAATGACATTATCATTAAAAAAAATAATTACTTTGATCGTACATCGCCACTGCCCTGCGTTTGACTCGTTTATTTTAGCTGTGAACATTGCATACGCTACATGCTATGTTCGACGGTAAAATAAATGCTCTGTATGTATATTGTATAGTATAATAATGGCATTCAAATAATTGTATAATAATGGCATTCAAATAATTGCACAATAGAATAGACAGCGACAGCATGGATCAACTATAATACAATTTTATTTTACGAGTATACAGAGTGGTTGGTTTTATATGATACGACATGTAGTTGACTGTCTGTGGCTGCGGGACTAGTACTTCATAAATAAGTCGTAGTTATTTAAAATCACTCGGTATTAAATTAAAATCAAGAAAAACGAATAATAAAATTGGCGACACCTTACAAAAAAGAAACTTCATATACGCTATAGATGTATAGATGTCAAACGAACTTTATATCATTTTCTCCGCATTATTCATAATATCTAATTACTTTATGCGTGATATTATAAAGTTCATCCATGTAGTCATATAATTCTTGGAGTTTTATGTCCCTTTTTGATTGCATTCAGTAGGTATTCATATACGTATTCACATCACATTCAATAAAAGGGATTGCATGTAATTATAGGAGTAAGTTGAACGTCATGTAAAACAACGCATTTCCTATGACGTTATTCGTTATACGAGTATATTCATTCCATCGATAATATTCATAAATATGACATTATAAAATTGCGCACTAAATTATAAATGCAGGTTGAAGTACAGGGTACAGTATAACACAGTGTATTGGAACAAAGGGGATGGGTTTAGGCATCAGTCTGGGCGAGTGCCGGTGAGTGTACCTAAAATGCGTGTGATTAGATGGGTCGAAATAATATAGTAGCAGGTGCGAGTCCGAAGGAATTTGGAAACCGCAGGCTAGGAGCGTGACGGATAACGGCCTACGTCCGTACGGTTGGACGGTTAAAGATTACGACGCAAGAGCCCGGACGACTGACATGAAACATGAAATGTCCGAAGCGACGTCCAGAACTGACAGCTGTCAAACCGATCGCCAACAAGAGAACGCGAACGGCCACGAAGGAGAACGCCCGCCTGGTTGCCTATGGTGCGCAGTCAGCTCTGTCTCGGTATCATAGGCGATTTATTATTGTTTAGTTATAATATTTTGAGTTATAAGAAAAAGAATAATGATATTGATTACTTACATGCTAGGGACGTACATGACAGTGGTGCTGGTTTATAAAAGTATAGAAAATATCAAATGTAATTTGTTTTAAATCGATAAAATAAATGTAAAGAGAAAAGAGCACGGAAACATATACTCGAGTAAAGATAGAGTTAGATTATCATATAAATATTAAGGATTATTGAAAAATGTAAACACTACAGTACCAATGGTACGGAGTACGGAATATTTTATCGTCGGAAAAATCCGCGTTACACTGCTGTTCGTTAAATAATATAATTAAACAAAATGAGGAGAGAGGTCTTCCGCGTATTTAATAATCTCCATTTAATAATGTATTATGTATGATTGTGTTATTCAATTCGCGAACACAGCAAACAGCATGCGCATGCGCCCCCCACACTCGTACGCATGCGCAAGTAGGTACACGCACGCCTCCCCCCACTCATACGCATGCGCGCACACTCACATGCACGCGTACGCCCGCGCCTAAATTATTTCTGCAAACAAAAATTTGTTTTTATTGCAAAATTCAAATGATAGCTGAATTACGCATAAACAAAATAAATAAGTACTCCATACATATTATTTAGTAGAAGCACAAACAAAAACTAGGCAGAAAAAGATTATATTTTGATTTTGAAATAAACAATTCAACAAGTTCTACAAGGTTAGGTTTATTGTATCGTTGATCCTCCGCGGTAAAAACTCGCAAGTTTCGCAAAACACTTCATTTCTTTGAAATGAATTTACCTGTAGTGGTGGTACACTGCTACAGAACAGAGTGATTTGAATTGATTGACATCTCGCGGGTTACTTGCATATAAATGGCTTGGACAAGCCAACTTGATTTCAATCATTTAATATCGCTCTGTAGAATTAAAACTAATCGCAAAAATCCCAAGGTTGTCAGTCCAATTATCGTTTGTAATGGAAACAATGACTACTGGCATATATTGCGAATGAGTTCAAATTTTTTAACAATATGTGGTTTATCACCTCAACGAAATTTTATCCATTTCTTAATATTGTGCCTGATATTTCTTAAAAACACATTGCAATTTCATATAATTACAGTGCAGACAATACGGATTTGAAATTGATTCGTGTATTTTCGTTGCGAACCGAATGTTTTGATGAATATATGTACTAAATAATTTGATAATCAGTAATTTTAATGGGAAGATAATCAAAATTCCAATTTAGATTTTAAAAATGAGGTCATTTCGACATTTTTTATTAGCCAGTTTTGTAGATTTGTAACTACTAATCGAATAAAGCATATTTAATTCGATAATCGTATTATTACAACTTAGAAGTAATAACTTTCCATTATTGCCGCCATTTCCATTCTTAATTAGAAAAAGTTTACAAATAGTGAGGTGACTCAACATAACGAAGTATAATTTTGATTTCAATCTCGTGCTATTAAGTAAATGACCAATTCACCAATGTAAAGACGATTGTGATGATTATTTAGGTATAAGTAATTTTTGCTTGATTCACTTCACACCATCCAAGTTTTTGTTGAAATTAAATGTTAAAAGTTAAAATAAAATGCATCGCGCGCAGAATGGCGTAGCGAATGTTGAACTTGTTCATTTATTTATTATATTTTATAAGTAAAACTAGTAAAAAGGTCATCGGCCAGACATTCTGGCGGCATAGGATCAAACCAAATTTGCCTAATTGAGTAGGTAATTAAGAAAATGAAACAAAATGTTAAAAAAATAAAAATATTAAGGTTAGTTTCTATGTTGCGATGCTTACACACATTTTGCGATTTTTAGTGTATATCGCAAGATTTCAACCAAACGTGACTTAGCAATTTTTGCCTTAAGGCGGAACCACACATGCGGTATCTGCCGATCTGCGAGCAACGAAAAGTGTACATGGGCGTGTCTCGAACACTGCATTTTAGAAATTATTTCCTCAGGACTCGCGGAATACCGCGCGACTGAGTCGTTCTGTCTTAACATAAAACAACAACGGAAAAACAGTTCCTTCGTTTCTTGTTCCCTTTCCTCTTCCAGTCGCCTTTCACTGACCTTTAGGGCCCATGTACATTGATTCGCCCGCGCACCGCAAATAATCACACGATTGACACGATCCGCTAAATTCAAAAGCATATCCAACATGCCGTATATAAAGCAAGATATGTATAATAAAAGACGAACAAAAGCTTAAGGTTCCAGCTTCAACTTCGGCAACTTCCTTGATGCAACCAGCAACAATGACATCGATTCAGCAACAATGCATCGCATCGCGTCACGTAAGTACTAATAGCAAACGCTCCACGAGCCACAACAGAAAAGGCGCGCAGAGGCGGATTTAGGCATGGCACCGTGAACTTATACAGTTTGTATATTCAAGTATTCAGACTTTGGTTAATTGGGTGTTATCACGCACGACCGCTTATGTTAACGGTCCGCCCCTGATCAGAACGAAAAGCAAGACCTAATCATTTTACCAATACATATAATAAAGGAAAGAAGTCGACCAAAGATAAATGTCAAACCTAGGTGCATCTGTGAAGCGTGTTACGAGTTCGCAAGCCTTTTGAATCGAAGACAACGGTAAATTTACAGCTCGAAGACTCGAATATCTACTTGAATCTGACTCACTTCGATCGGCTTTTGCCTCATGTTTCCTTGTAGGTTAAAGCGAAGCCAAAGAACTCAACAATTCATCCAAATGAATGAGGAAAAAGGAAAAGAAAACGAAATAAGCCAAGTATGCAAGTTAAAAAGTAAACGATGTATTTTGTGTTCTAGTTGTAAAAGAATATATAAAGTAAACGAATAACAATTCAAGAAGACAAAACTACAAAGTAAAATTAACTTTGTAATAACGAACAAACAAAAAACTGACAAACGATCCGGAAAATAAATACAAATGCATGATGGATGACATTCATAATTTATATGTTCGCTAAAAGTAGTGTTTTGCATAGTTTCATTTAAAAAAAAAATTAAGTAAAAAAGTCACTCCAATATTAAAATCTCAAATACTTTCAGCTTATTGACGTGCGGAGTAAAATTTTGTTGCTTTGTTAATTGTTTTAATTTAAATTCTTGTCTGAATAAAAAGTTATTTTTCTTTTCTTACCTTAAAGCGTTAAGTGCCTCGCGACACTAAGGCTCAGAACAGGCTTATAAAATCCTGAAACAAAAAGGACACAATTATTTATAAAGCTATCAAGTATACGAAAGTAACAAATTTGGCAATAAAAAAAAATAAAGAAACGTTAAACAACATGTCAATTAACATCTGAACCTAAACCACATCAAAGTTGTCATCGCAAATTTTGACTTGATTACAAAGTCCCTATTTGTGCAATGCATTCACTATTTTTCTTAGTACGTTAATTACATCATGTCTTTAAGTTTATAGCGTAAATAACAAACAAAACTTTAGTTTCTTCATATAAATACGTCCAATTTTGTACATAACTAACGAAATATAGGTACGAAACGAGTAGGTGTGTTAATGTTTTTTTTTTTTTTGGTGTATGTATCTACAATCTGTAGTCACATGTGGAATGTTTGTTTCGCATAGCAAATTGAACAGATAAATAGAGAAAACGAGAGGAGCAGATAAATCGGATTGAATAAGTAGACGGTATACGTTTGTTTTGCGAGTTCAAGGCTCATTTGCTTATAAATGTATGTAAACTAACAAACAGAAATGAAAAAAATAATAAATATAAATATATAACTGGAAGCGGTAACAGTGGTCACATTACATGATGATTTATATGAGTATAAATGCGAAAGATATGATAACGCTGAACTATGTTACTATGTATACAGAGCGATTATTTTATCGTCGAACATAGGCATGTACTATATGCCTACGTACGACGGTAAAATAAACGAGTCAATCTCATGGCAGTGTGGACTTGTATTGCTAAAGCACACCAACAGATGGGCATAGAGGGTTCCCTGACGACTGGGGCCAGGACAACTGGGGCTTGGCACAATACGGGCCCTTGACAACTGGGGCTTTAGGGACTAACCTCCTTACCGTTCGGTTAAAGCCAAGTACGCTGAAACCAAAGTACGCTGAAACCAAAGTACGTTTGTGTTCTGGCACTACCCCTCCTGCTAACCCCAATAGGGTCTGAACGTACTTATCAATCGCCCCAGTTGTCAAGGGCCCGAATTGTACCACAAGCCCCAGTTGTTCTGGCCCCAATTGTCCCATGGCCCCAGTCGTCTGGTTACCGAACATAACACATGCTATGTTCGACGATAAAATAATCGCACGGTATACTACTAAACATATTAAATTCTTTGCATGTATTATCTTGGCTGAAATGTAAACAAATTTAGAGATTTTATATCAGAAAAAAATCCGTAATCAATCCAAAAACTACCGAATTGCGAATGACAAATTCAAAATTCCCAAAAAATGATTCAATGATGGATTATTCATAAAACGCACATTTTTTCGTATTTACGTATTTCGTTTTCACTCTTTACTTTCGATCATAATTAAAGATGGCTGAGACCACCTATTGACAAAATGACATCAGAAATATCTTAAAGCTCTTAATAATAAAATTTACTAGTAACATTAGACCAAGATTAGACAAATAAATGAAATCAATTGCTAATTTTGTCAAAATTGATTCAGACTAAACCGTAAACTTAATGAGAATTTTTCCTCATAAGACAAGAAATAATTTCATTCAAAAATTTGGCAACAGCTTAATACATTAATGAAGTACACAAAATGATTAAAAGAAAGATTTTAGAAATCACAGCTGGAAATTATAATTTTCGTCTAAATCTTTATTCACCTTTGATATTCTATCATTGAAAATAAAACATAATGACGATGACGAACATAAAGAAAAAGAACTTTAAGAAATTTCAAAACCCAAGTGCAATTAATGAAATAAGCAGACAGCAATCAAACTCATAAATGGGATTTCAAATTTGTTTCTATATGTTACTGTAAAAACCCGAATATTGGCCAATCCTAGGTTTTACCATTATCAATACCTGCATTCATTACCTTAGAATTTAGGCCACCCACACTACCAAATAATAAATAACCCTCAACAATAGGACTACGACTGAAGAAAAAATTACCTAGGTTAAGATCTGACTGCGGTAAGACCTAGTACGATTTACCAATTTCGCACTTTTACAGTAACATATACATATTTATAGGTATTTACCGAGCCCAGAGGACCAGGTAGGTGTATTAAATAAAATTCGTTAAATATTCTAATATTATTGTTACATGAATCATTAAACATTCGGAGGTTAGATATTAATCTTTGTTTCGTGTTAAGCTGGTAAAGCAATTTTTTTTTGAAGTAAATTGAACCAAAGTAAATTTACAAAATAATTCTCTATACATGAGTGTTTTTGTCTTTATCGAGTATTGATTTATTTCTCGATTTAATTACGATTCTTAATTGTTTGAAACAAATTTGACTTGGCATTATTTTAATCATCGGTATAACATACCTCTTTTTATTATGTACTTAGAGATATAATTACATATATTCGCTTCATGTTCTTGTGCGTCTACATTGTAAGAGATAACGTATTATTAAATACATATATGCATAAACAAATAGAATAACTCAGATTCAACAATAACCTCGACAAAAACAATCATCGCATGATGATTACATTATAAAATAATTAAGCATTTGTAGTTTCACGAAAATTTTCGAACACATCCCCCCCCCGCGTACGCCTATGGTCAGTACGTTGTAGGTAAGATGAAAATGTATAGCTAGAATTCTGTAAAAATGTTCAAGGTTCGGACTATGAAGCGTGATGACGACGGCAGCATTGCATTGTTGCCATTGTAACTGGAGGAAGCATGACTTTGACAATTCTGTCAAAATGTTTAAGGTTCGGACTATGAAGCGTGATGACGATATTTTATTCCAAAGCGTATCAGTTGTTTTGGAAATCTGCCCATTAAC
>JARJEB010024890.1:0-12311 GCA_030264535.1 Liometoxenus newtonarum
TGCGACAATACAGAAGCATATTCAACATATTCATGCTACATTTTTTTGGAAGATGTTTTCCTACCTACCGTACGTAATACAACTAATTTCCGTTTTGTCACATCTGGCGCCCAACACGTAACGATATATGGCATTCTGGATATCCTTATACAGGTTAATATACCATAACGTGTTAAAGAAAAGAGTGGCATATATTTCAGAGCAGCATAGTATGATATGGTGATTTTGTTGCTTTGCAATGCTTTTGTTTCGTAATTATAATTATACATTTTCTTTGTTTACATACATATATTTTTCTTTGGAAAATAAAGTCATATATTAATTATACTGTTACCAGCTACCTAACTAAAGCGGTGAACACTTCATTTTCTTCTTTTGTTTTGTTTATGATTATGACTGATTATTTGCGCGCCATAATTAAGTTTTTTTTTCTTTTCTTCTTCTTTGATAATTAATTAATGATTATGTCATGTAAAAGTTAATTATTTTTATATTATTTATATTTATTTATGTGTATTTATGCATGTATATAATATAATATTATACCGAGTGTTACAGAAAAATCAATATATTTATTGTCAAAGCAATTTATTTAGTAATGTCTGACACTTTTTTTTTTCTGCGACACTCTGTATATTGTACATATGTATGATTGGCGCGGCGGGTGGCAAGGGGAAAGGGGCGGCTTCATTTTATTTCTTCTTCTTTGTGTGCTACCCCCGTTTTTCCTTTTTCCATCGTATTTTTTTTCTTTTCATTTTATCATCATCAACAACAACAACAACAACGCAACAACTCAACATTTTTTTTTTTTTCGTTTTTGCTTTTGGTTTTATGTTTTTATAACAACGCGATCGATCATCATCAATATATTAGTATGTATTAGATAATAATAATGATAATAAATTGAACAAACAACAACAACAACAACAGCAACACGTAACAATTTTTCATTTGTTTTTGTTTATTGCATTAGAATTTTTTTTTTGCTTCTTCCTTACTAAAATAGTTAAGTAATGATAAAAGTTGTGCCTTATTAAATATTGTTTAGTCATATAGCAGCGCGGTGTTTACCTAATAGTGAGGGGCGGTTATTTGCCTCCGAGGCCAAACTTCATAAAAATCAGTTCTTTACCTTTCGAGAGAATATCACCACCGGGTGCTGCCATTTCATTCAACTTCTGCATCAAATTCGGCCCACCTTGTTGGCCCGGTTGCTGTTGTTGCTGCTGTTGTTGCATACCGCCCATGGGTTGTTGCATATTGGTATTGACGACACTGGGTATCACCTGCGGTACACCCTTCATCCCCATACGCGTTGACGCATAACTACTATTCGACTGATTGTACTGCTGATTGCCGCTGCCTTGTTGCCCACCGCCGTAGCCTTGATTTTGTTGTTGCTGTTGCTGCTGCTGCTGCTGTTGTTGTGCTTGTTGTTGCTGCGCAGCTTGTTGTTGTTGTTGTTGTAGTTGTTGCTGCTGTTGCTGCTGCTGATTGGTATTGCTACCGCCGAAGAGACTGCTCACCGGATTGCTGAAGAATCCGCCGGTGGTGGTGTTCGATGGCTGACCGGATTGCTGCTGCTGGTTAGTGTTTGCCGATGATGTTGATGAGCTACCAAAGAGACCTCCCATAAGGCCACCGGTTACCCCACTCGTTTGCCCCCCTCCTTGCTGTTGTTGACCACCCATCATGCCCATTAGATTACTACCACCTCTCTGGCCTCTCCTCTGCAACATCCAAGCATATCATGATGGATCGTGCGACATTCGCGTGACATAGTTACATTTATATTCGGGGGTCTGTCTCCGGGTGGGAGCTAAAAAATTGACGTGGTGACGTGACAAACAAACACAAACAAAAACCACTACGTGCAACCATGTGGTTCATCATCATAGGAGGTGAGGCGGCGATTTCAAGTGTACATAAAGCTGGACACTGCAAATACACACACACACACACACACACACACACACACACACACACACACACACACGAACACAGAGTCAGACGCACTAACAAAAAAAAAAACTAACAAATGAGCAACAAACAAACAACCAAACCAACAAGAACAACACATTGACATGGGGCCCTGTGTGCTCAGTCGGACGAAGATCATATACATATAAAGAAATTCTCGGAAGAAGAATGGGTGTATCTGATCACTAATGAGGCAAGATGTTGTGATGTTAGTATATTGATAGTGATAAAGAAAGTGAGAGAGACTAGAGAGAGAGATAGCATGAAGGCAAGTTATCAAGAGAGGAAGATGATGGATGGGAAGAGAAAAACGCGCGGGTGAATAGATTTAGAAAGAGAGACAAAGTTACCTGGTGCTCGGTGAAACCCTGTGTGTTCGGTGGCGCGGTGTTGGTGGTGTCTGACTGAGAGGGTAACACAGGGCAGGCATCTAGCAACAGACAACACACAATACAGTCAGCTGCCGTCCCGCCAGATCGAGAAACGTGTGCGGAGACATTGTATGCATGTGTATGTGTGCGTATGTGTGTGTGTGTGTGTGTGTACCCTACCCCCCCCACCCACCCCCTAAACCATAATTTCGTGATTTGGCGCATAGCGGCCCAACCACTGTTTTTTTCTTTGCTTCGGAAATGTTGTTTCGTGTGTCAGTTGTCGCTTCCGCACACGTTTCACGTTCCACAAAACAGCATGAAATATAATAATAATAATCATAATAAAATCAAAAAAAAAAAAAAAAAACAAAAGAAACAAAAAAGTCAGATAGTTGTATACATATTTATAATAGAGCATTGCAAATATTGAGGCATCCATTAAAAATAATTTGATTCAAAACAAAAAGAAATAAAGAAAAATTGGTGCAACATAGAGCAACACGCCCATTGATGACAAACTGATAAATATATTTAATGCAAAGAATCAGTGCAAGCAAATGTTCAACCTTACAACAAAAGACAAAGACAACAATAGAGTTAAAAAATATATGTGATTCTGCGCAATTGCTTCGTTGTCTTTGTCTCTTTGGTGTGGTGGGACAGTGTGTGGGCGATTCCATACAATTCCAAAAACGCGTGTAGGTACAAAAGTCGACAACACAAATGAAAAAACAAAAATACCAGAAACGATAGATAAAAGAGAAAGAAAGAAATTAAAAACAATCAAAGCGCCCCCTATATAGTTATATTCATATATCATATTTTAAAAAGAGAGACAGAACATGTTTGATGATTTGTTGTTCAAAGTTGACGAGACGACAGTTTTGCCAAGAGGTGTCAATGAGATAATTGCAAGATGAAAGATTTTGTTGCTGAATTATCTGGAAGCCCACCAAAGGAGTTTCAATAATTGAGCAAAATTAGATGGAGAAAACTACATGAGATGATAGTAGGAGGGAACAACCTCAGCTACACGTGGCGCCCCCTGTGGCAGATTCGCAACTAGTATTTCAGCGTCCTCTGATGGCCAATAGTGACATTCTCAAAAGATAGAAAAGTAATAGCACGAAGAAAACTGTAAAATGCCCGCGGAGGGGACTTAAACACTAGTTCCAAGTCTGCCACAGGGAGGGCGCAAGCAACGAGACCAACTGTGGTATGGAAGACCGGCTGTTTGTTCCCTTCTCCTAATGATGATATTGCTATACGTAGCGCCCCCCTGTGGCAGATTCGCAACTAGTATTTCAGCGTCCTCTGATGGCCAATAGTGACATTCTCAAAAGACAGAAAAGTAATAGCAAGAAGAAAACTGTAAAATGCCCGCGGAGGGCAATTAAACACTAGTTCCAAGTCTGCCACAGGGAGGGCGCAAGCAACGAGACCAACTGTGGTATGGAAGACCGGCTGTTTGTTCCCTTCTCCTAATGATGATATCGCTACACGTGGCGCCCCCTGTGGCAGATTCGCAACTAGTATTTCAGCGTCCTCTGATGGCCAATAGAGACATTCTCAAAAGATAGAAAAGTAATAGCACGAAGAAAACTGTAAAATGCCCGCGGAGGGCAATTAAACATTAGTTCCAAGTCTGCCACAGGGAGGGCGCAAGCAACGAGACCAACTGTGGTATGGAAGACCGGCTGTTTGTTCCCTTCTACTCTAATGATGATATCGAAATTTAAGTGGTATTTGTTCAAAAATGTTAGACTTATCGCTTTAATTTTGGCTACGTAAGAAAACTTACGCGGCCTGCCTGTATTGTCCCTCGGCGGTGGTGGTGGTCCACGAGCGCCGGGTCCATGTCCGCGACCCCTTTGCTGTTGTTGTCCCTGCTGGTGTCCCTGCTGATTGCGGCCCATTTGAGAGGAAGCGCCACCTGGTCCATACTGATCCGGCGCTTCGGTGAGGAAATTGCTCGGCACAAGACCACGCACTCCATCGATTTCGCCCATGTAGAAGCCGTCGTCGTCCATATCACCGTAGACGTTGATAATCTGCCCGGTGGCGAAGCTCAATTCCACCTGCAGTTGGTGCGCAAGATCGCACCCGCATTTTCATTGGTTTGATTGATGATGGTGGTGTTGGCATGGTTATTGGAGTGAAAGAGAGAAGACAAATACGAAAACGGGGTAGAAATTATGAACTTAATTTTTCTTTTCTACGTCTAGAAATATCTACTACGAATCTACCCTAATGCCTAGTGGGGGGGGGGGGGGGGCAAAAGTTGGGGGGGCACCCCAAAAGAGGGTTTCGCGATTGTGACGCAATGATAAAGGGATCTAGTAAATTAGGTTAGGGCCTCACCTCGGCATCCACATTTGGACTCAACTCCTGGGGATCGTAGTCGTACAGCGCGACCATTCGCTTCATAGGCATGGTTGCATAAATGTCTCCCCAACGATCCCTATCCCGATTCTGACCTCCTTCCACTTCCATTACCATGTTGTGCGGGACATAACCTCTACGACCTTCAACCAACCAACCAACCAACCATCATTTACTGACGATCGAAATATAATAGGTAGGTAGGTACTTACCGCGACACTCGCCCCAATAAAATCCATCAGCATCCTTATCACCCCACACTTTGATACTGTCGCCTTCGTTGAAAGGCAATTCTTCATCGCAAGCATCGGGATTCGGTGACATTGTAGCTGGATCGTAATCAAAAAGCGCCACAAACCATCGCGCTCGTTTTTGCGCTGCCGGAGGTTGTCCGCCCATATTTTGTCCACGCTGACCATGCTGAATACCGCCCCGCATTCCACCACGCATTTGTCCCATTTGTTGTCCCATTTGTCCCATTTGACCCATCTGGCTCATCTGTCCTTGCGAGGATTGCTGACCACCTGGAACGACTGACAGCCCAAAATTAACATCTAGTGACGTGTAAAAATATGACCATAGGAAGGATGTTGGCCTTCATATGGCCACGAGTAATTTTGATCAACATCAAGAGTTAAAGTTAACGCAATAACGCAAGACAAACATTGTTTTTGTAGATTTTGGCGTGTACCTGTCGGAAATTTGGCTATTTACAGAGAAAGCAGAAATTATAAGTAAAAAACAAAAAAAAAGGATCAACAACATCGAATAAACATGCTCTCAGAAAAATATGCTTGCTCGAAGACGGACATTAATTGTTTTTTGTTTTGTTTTTTTGACACTCTTTTCACACTTGTGAATGACATCGCAATGAAACACCAATAATTGAATTAGCAGCAGTTGTAGAATGAGGTGGTGTAGAGTAGTTGGTGTTTTTAGAGAAGAAAGTTGTTGAAGTAGACGTGCTTGATCACCTTGTTGCTGGCCAACCACCCCTGGCGACTGCTGATTGTACTGATCACCAGTACCCGCACTTCCGCGCATCATCGAAGATGGCGGCACGCCGGTCGATTGATGTTGGCCTTGCTGTTGGGATTGCTGTTGGGAGTAAGGTGGCGGTTGTGGTTGTTGCTGTGGTGGTTGTTGGGGAGTATGAGGTGTGCCCTGTTGACGTTGTCGTTGTCCAGTATTAGTGGCTGGATTTTGCCATGAAGTGGTGGTGGTGGTGGTGGTGTAACGTTGGCTGCCCGTTATCGGGCCACGTTTGTTCGAACCGGTTGGCGGCTGGTCCAATTCATCTTCGGTGAGATTACCTTCATTCGTTATCTCTGTAAGCGGACGGTGCGCTGCGAGTTAGACAAGGAGACAGCGTTTGTTAGACTCTTTTAATTTTTGCCGATGACTATTATGAGAGCTGGTGGTCCAGAATCGTAGAGTGAGTAGGTACCTAAATTTTAGTTACTTCTATCTACACCTACATACTATTTCTAAATCTAAATTGGGGGGTTACTGTACCAAAAGAGGGGGCAGCTACACTTATTCATCGACATCCAAAGAAATTTACCTATTTTGAGGACTTACCAATTTGGGGAATGCCACCCTGCTGACGGTGAGAGGAGTTGGGGAAGATCTCTTTGTCGCTCAAATTCTCATCATGTTCAATGATCTGCAATCAGGAGGCAAAATTAATTTTGGTGTACAACTTTTTTGGCACACCCAAAATTCCTTACTTGCTGTTGTCCCTGTCTAGTGCCCTGTCGCATGTGCACAGGCATAGCAGTATGTGGTTGCCTCTGTCGATTCGGCCCACCTCGTAAAACTTGTAAAGGTATAGGTGTGGGCACCGAATCTGCCGATTGTCCATCTCGAGCCTTCGTTCTCACAGTGACATGTTTCGGATTCATGCCCAGCAGCTTGCTGATATCGATGAGGGCATGATCGCCAGTAGGCGAGTCCACATCGGTGACCTTCTTCCCATCAGCGAAGACAGCATACCCGGTGATGACCGAACCAGGATGATGTGGTGTGAGCACCGGATGCCATGTTACCAGTAAGGTGCCATCTTGTGGGCCCGGTTCCAGCTGGATATCGCTAGGTGGATCGGGCAAACCCTTCGGCAGCGTACGGAAGTCCGTGTGTGCTGCTGCCGGCAATGGTAGGTCTTCAGCGACGTTCGCAATGTTCTGCGCGGCGCGGTGATGCTTTGCTCGCACGGTAACCCGGTACTGGGTGTTTGGTGCAAGTCCAGTGATGGTGTGCCGATAGACCCCCGGCTTGACACAGCGCACCTCCACATTGTTGACGCAGACAACGTGCTGATGATTGGAGTTTGCCGGCAGCCAACTGATGACCGCCTGGGTGGCTGTAATATTGGAGGCACGCACTGCGCTGGGGCCCAACTGATGGGTGTCGCGCCCGATGATCATCGTGCACGCAGCATCTCGAGACGTGCGTCGATTTGCTGTTACCGACCGGACGCTCATCCTATGTGGCTGCAATCATATGAGGGATCATCATTAGGTTTGTATGTGCTTGCAATGAGGTTCACCTGATAGGTACTCACCCGATTACTATCGACTCCTTCGACCAGTGCTCTGGTCCTTTCGGTAGCCTTGATGGTAGTCTTCAGGACCCCGTCCACATACACATGGTAGGATTCTATTTGGGCTGGGCCCACATTATCCGGTGCGGTCCAGCTGATCAGCACGCTCTTGTTGAGTTGACGCTCCAGCGTCAATTGGCGCGGTGCCGGTACTAGTACCGAGAAGAAATAGTCTGTTGGTCATCATTAGTCAGTGCTAACACTACTTGCTAAGTGAACACGAGTGCGCTCCGAACGACTCTAGTCAGCTCAAAATATACAAAAAATTAATTTCGAATGGGTCCTTGAACTCAATACCACCTATCTACCTGTGGACAAGTCCCCAAATTTGGAAAAAATATAACTCTAATCGTGTTCCAAATCTAAATTATAGTGTCATGTGCCAAAAATATGCATGCAAAATTGTTAAAACGTGCCCAACATTCCTCTAAATAAAATATGACTAGAACTGTGTGTCAATTTTTGGCTCTTTGGTTGCCCAATATGTATGTATTGGTGTGCTGCTCGCTGCGCCTAAGTTTTTCTAAGGAGAGGCCGAGCTGACTATAGCGTTAGTAAGCTGACACACAGATTTGGCAAAACGAAAGTAGAAAGTTAAGAAAAGTAAAAAGGCATGCAAATTTGGGCAGAGCGCAGAAAGCTTGAATTTCGAATCAAAATTTTGCGAAAGCGAAATGCATCCAAGGCATATCATGACGTCTGGGGCAATGGGACAATTGGGGCCGCGACAACTGGGGCTTGGCACAATTCGGGGCCTTTAGGGACTAACCTCTTTACCTTTCGGTTACCAAGCCAAGTACGCTGAAACCAAAGTACGTTTGTGTTCTAGCACTATCCCTCCTGCTAACCCCAATAGGGTTTGAACCTACTAAGACCGTAAGACCAACATCGCCCCAGTGGTCAAGGGCCCGAATTGTGCCAAGCCCCAATTGTCCCATGTCCCCAGTCGTCCTGTTACCCATTTTGGTATAATGGTATGTCTAGCAAATTCTGAATTTCTAAGTGTATTATGGTCTCGAAAATATTATTATAGATGAAATAAAAGAAAATATCACGTTTTTTCGTTTACCATCGGGCAGTGTCTTTCTGTTGTTGTTGATGTTGTATTTGTAATAGTTGGAATGAATGGCTGAATGCGCACAACACCGCATAAGACATGGTGGGTTGTGGTAGTTGTGGTTTTTCGGGGGGAAACCGGAAATAAAATATGTAAATACCACACAGCATAAATATGTACAGTATGTTTCCGAAAATTTTTGCCAAAAATTTGGAATCCGATACATTCCGCGCAGCGAAGATTCGTGGGTGAGGCGGGGTGGGGTGGGGTTCAATAAATTCTGCAGTTTTGCAGTTTTCAGAATTTTTGAAAACATCGCCCGCATATCATACAAATGGCAAAAATTAACTTGAAACAACCTTTCATCTTTTTGAAGAAGTAAAAAGAAAGCGAAAAAGTTTTAAGGTAAGTTCCGGTTTCTCTACCCACAAAAAGGTATTGAAATTTAGTTATCATCATAAGTAGATAGTAGTAGTGAGCAACACATAAGTAGTAGTGAGCAACAACATGCATGAATAGTTTCGGATTACCTTGCTCACCATTGTCAAGTTCATCCTCTTGACCTTCAGCCATTTCAGCCAATTCGGTCAATCTTTGCACATCTGCAGCAAAAGTTTCCGCATTGATTTCGTCTTCTCGAAGTGTGCTGAGAACAGCTTGATGGAACTCCAAGAGGTCATCACCTAAGAGGGTAAAGCATATAATATCCAAGTTTAGAAAATTTCCAAAATTTCTGCTACCTACCTATAAGTCTTTGCGCAAAATGTGCGGGAACTAAACCTCTCCTTCCGTCCAAGAGCTCCGCGTCCAGATAACCACCAGCTCCACCAATCGGTTCACCCCAGACCAATAAGTAGTCGCCCGCTTGAACAGCCAACTCCTCTTCAGATTCCTCGGGATCATAAGAGAATCTGGAAGAGTCACTTTGCTACAATCTGTATTCGTTGCAAATGAGTCTTTCTTACCTGGCAATGTAGACGGAACATCTGCCCTTCCCTGGTATATCCAACATGTCAACAGTGCCCTCACCAGGATGTCCATTCAAATATCCGCGCTCCATGAGTCCACTCACCCCGGACCAGTCAGAGTCCAGTCCGTCAGTGAGTATTCGATTTCTGGTCGAGTCCGAAGTTAAGCCCAATGAGGTCCCCAAGCCCCATGAAGTCTGATGTGGTGTCACTGGTGTGGCAACTCGTCTCGCACCCAACTCCACCTCGTCTAAAGGTTTCAGCTTGATCGACATGGGCAACGAATTGAAATGCGAACTGAGGGGATTCGAAAATGTGACATTGTTCGTATAGGTGTTGTTCCCCAATGTGGTGTATGTGCTGGACAGCCCGAATTGATTGATATTCGGTGCTGTGAACGTCGGATTGCTAAACGACGTCGGCGGTAGTGAGTTGTTCGTGAGTAGGGGATTCGTGAAGGTCGTATTGGTCGAATAGGTACCACCACCACCACCACCACCACCACCACCACCTAGTGAGGTACCAACTAGGGCACTACCCACACCCGTCAATGACGAGGGTAAACCGCTTGTGGTCCCTAATGCGGTACCACCACCTAATGTTGATGTACCACCAAGGATGCTTTTGCTCGTATACGAATGCCCCAAAGAGTTGAGTAACGGTTGACCACTTCCGGTCTGATAGTTGTTACCCGTTGGTAGATACGATGATAGTGCACCCGTTGTGGGGTAATTGTGTGAACCGGATGAGCTCATCAGACCACCAGGGTAGATGGAGGGTGTCGTGTGCGACATTGTGATGGGCGATAGTGGTGGACTCGATTCACCTAGTGCGTGACTACTTGCGCTACTTGCCAAACCTAGAAGAGAAAGCACAAATTCAATCATATGGGGGGCTGACGAAACGGAAAGGACCAACGAAAAAGAAACTGAGAGCAAGCATGACCAAAAGCACACCAACGAAAACGATGACGTACGTTGACACACACCTTTCTTCTAATTCTTCTTCTTGATTTCACAGAGAACGTGCAACAAACACAACGCAACCACATATTTCTTTGTCGGAAAATTGAAACAATCAAAAGAAGCTGAGGTAATGAAAAAAAAGAAAACATTGATATTTTCAAAAATACAAACACTATTCAAGATTTGGCAAAATTTCCGCAAGTGTCGAAAAGTTTGACAAAATTTGCTATTAGCCAACGTCATAAGTAACATAAAAACATCAAAAATCATGACACATGAACCAACATTGACAGACACGTCCTTCCAGGATATATTTTTGGACACTTTTGCTTGCTTGCTTGCTTTAAAACTCACCCATTGTGGTCGATCGGGTGTGATCTAATTCGGCCAAAATTCGATTATCCTGTTCAATCTTCGCCATGATGCGATCAATTTCGGTATGTTTCTGCGGCGTCGTCGCCAGCTGATGTTGCCCACCACTATGCCCGGAATGTCCGCTATGACTGGAACTGTGTCCACTAACACCCGAACTTACACCATACTGAAGTTGTTGATGATGATGTTGTTGATGATGATGATGTTGCATACCCGAAACACCCATACCAATGGTATGTGATGATGGGGAATGCGAAGTGTTCAACGAGTTCATCAGACCAACACCTCCCCCACCACGGGAGCGTTGTGTCGTTGACAATTCCAATTGCAATTCTTCGCAGCGTACCGTTTCCAGAGCGACCTTCTTTTCGAGTTCACGGACACGTGATTGACGTGCATCTAACAAATCTGTGCCGCAGTCGCGCAACTCCGACATTGCATCGGCGTGGGCACGCTGCAATTCTGAACGGCGAACTTCAGCCGCCCGCAATTGCATTTCCAAATCCATTTTCGATATAAGTAGAGGTATATTTATATCCGAAACAAACTTTGCCAAATTCGTATTTTCACGTTTCGCACGGTTACGACCAGTTCAGTTTTCTTCTTCTTGACGGACGACACATTGATGATGATGATGATGATGATGGATATTCTAGCATTAATTCAAAAATAAACAATAATGAAGCAACAAACTATTATCTCAACAAATAATCACCGAACAGAAAAACAAAACTATACTAAACTATTTATTTGATAGAGTATTAAACGAAGCACCCTGTATATCATTTTTGTTGTTGTTGTTGTTGTTGTTGAAAAAGTTGTAATCGTATATCCAATCGACCCATTCATGAAACCTAATGCACTCCATGGAGGGGTAGTATCATAGGGCGTACGCAGTGTGTTCGAACACCCCCCCACCACCCCCAGAAAAAAACTCCTGCGTACGCCCTGCTGGGTAGTATGGATGACAGTGGAGGCATAGGCAGATACTTTCGCAATATTTTGGTCTATAATTTTGATTTGGTTTTTTTTTTTGTAAAGTGTTGCGTTGTGTGTTGCATACATTTAACTAATTCTTATCAGTGCACAAGACTAATTATATTGTGCGAGCTATTAAAATCAAATCAAATTGTTATATAGGAAATGGAAGAAACAAAAAAAAAATTAGAAAAAAAAAATATGGGTTCGTTCAAGGTGATACGAGATATTAATTTTGACATTGGAGATTGTCCAAATTGGAAGTTATCCAGAAAACTATTGCTTTTTCTTTAATATTTTGATTTCTTTCAGTAAATTGAAAATTTCATAGAAAATTTTGAATTTTGACTCTTTTTACTTTCCAATTTACCGAAGGTATAGTAAGGAAAGATGGGTGATCAGGCAAAATATCGAAGTCGGATTTTTTACTTTCCTATATCTATACATATAGGTATCGGAAAGTAAGGTGATCATGTTTAATTTTTACTTTCCGATTTACCGATGGTATAGTGAGGAAAGATAGGTAATCAGGCAAAATATCGAAGTCGGAATTTTTACTTTCCTATATCTATACATATAGGTATAGGAAAGTAAGGTGATCATGTTTAATTTTTACTTTCCGATTTA
>JARJEB010024900.1:0-12321 GCA_030264535.1 Liometoxenus newtonarum
AAGTGTCTTATATATGTTCCAGGCCTCACCAAATAATCATCACCTTTAAAGTGATCACTGCATATTCTGCTATGTTTCGTTGGTGTAAAATGTTCCCTTCTAATTGATACAATCCAGGGCTTTAGCAATTCCTTATTTTTTAATGGAAAACTAAAAATTATTTAGTTTAGTAATATCGTCAAATAAACTCAAATATAAGAACAATACGCTCCCTAAAATTAAAAACTGTATGTGGAGATCGAGTTGCGTGTTAGTCTTGCCCACACGCAATATGGCGGGCACTTGACCTTGATGCTTCAATCGAGAATGCTAGCTTCGGTATCTAGCCTTCTTATATAAACATCTATGCTGAGAGCGTACTTCCTGAACGGGCTCCAGCTTTCGATTTGACATTCGTGGCTTTCTATTGGAAGTGTCTAGTCACCGGGGCGCCCCGTCATTTACGCTCGTAAAACCTAATCGTCGGGGCATTCATGCGCACGCGCAATGCATGCATGCATTTGGAGGCACCGCTACTTACATTAAATACATTTTCAGTGGCAGTCTAAGCCATACCCCTTTTCAATAATTTTTACATAGTGTTTTGTTATTTGAGGGTGGCCTCTGGGCCCTCTGGCCACCCTCACTGGCAATTAAAAAATAACCCTCAGGTGTGGAATTCATGAAGGTTAGAATTATAAGCGTAGAACTACGGCGGAAACTACAGCTTCGGTCCCCCGTCCAAAAAATTAAACGCTGCCGACATTGCTGCACTTTAATGATCGAACGACAAACCGTTTATTCTAGGTGCTATGGGCGTTGCAGCCATAACCGGGTAGAAACGGAGACCTAAATGCATAAATGCCTCGACGAATAGATTACCAGATGCGCGTGCGCATAAATGCTTTGACGATTAGATTTTACGAGCGTAAATGACGGGGCGCCCCTGTGATTAGACACTTCCTTTTCGATTTGAGCAAGAGAGCTACAACAGTTGTACCGAAACAGCTGTAGAGACTGAGCTGTAGTACGGGCAGCAGTGCGCCGACTACGTGGGTGCTCCGGGGCTCGAGCACCCACAGAAAAATTTCTGTGGGTGCCGAATTTATCTATATGATCTAAGATCTCGAAGCAATCCGAGAAATTCTGTCAAAACTGTATGTGATCGCCCGCCATATTGTTTCACTTGTTAGTTTCGTTGCTTCATCGATTCTTGTTCTAAATGCGTTAACATTGTTCCACGTACACATGCGGGATGAGTGAGCGTGAGCACCCCCAGAAATTTCAGTAAGTCGGCGCTCTGCCACGAACGAACGAAGCTTGATCTTCCAGATGGACTTCGATTATGTATAGTGAAGCTATAAAAAATTTAGAGTTGATAAAAAAGCAAACGTAAATAGGATAAAATGTACTTAAATCGGAATCAATCTAAATTATTGTTACGATATGTAATAATTCATATTTACGAACGTAAGATAACTTCATAAAAGAGCGCGTCGACGAATAGTTCTATTTTAAATGACTTCTTCAAATTATAAACTCGTTATGATTGATCGATTTCATAAACATATAGGTACAACTACTAGAAATAGTTATACAATATGTTTAAAGTACTAAAAGTGATAAAACTATCATCATAAAGCGAGTAAACTTTAAAGTTGAGCAAACAGAGATTGAAAATGAGAGACAATGAGAGTTAATAACGTCAAACGCTAGTCACATCCGAGATTACATGTCGAACAGTTACAAAACGTATGCAACCCAAATAACAATTGCCTGTGAAGGAATAGAACATCGACCGAGAAAGAAAGAGATGGAATGAAGTGTTGCGTTATGCGTAAGCCGTTGACAATTAAACATTTCATAGATTTTCGGTTGCTATCGAAATTTATTAACAATCAATCAAACATTCTTAAAAAACTTTTGGCTGTAATAAAAAAAAATTTGATATCAAGTTGCAATTTTCACAAACTCAACTTAATTCCGGTTTTGTCAGTTTGGATTCCAGCAAGCCTGGAAAATAATTTACAAAACTATAAATACCGACGAGTTCTTATTTGCAAAAATATTTTGGAACTGTTTGTATATTGATGATTAAGATTAAAGTTAGGATGAATAAAGAAAAATATAAGAAATGAGAAAAGATGAAGTCTTCTTGCACGTTTATCGAAACTAATTTATCTCAATCGGATAGGGATGTTCGTGGCTATTTAGAATTGCAAATCGTAAATTACCGATGTGTAAAGTTTTGTTTATAAATGCATCAGCTGCAATCGGCATTCGCACGTATTCTTATTGAACATCAACGATAGTCGAATACTTAAATATATATACCATAGAGGTAGAATATGTGCATAATTTTATATAACTCAAGGCTTAAGGGAATTGGTGGCGCTCGCAAGTCGCAAAAGATCAAATTATTATAATTATAAATGCTATTCAAAAGGACATTAATTTATACAAAGTTACAAGGCGAATATCGTCTCAAATATTCAATTACTTCAAAACAAAATTAGCATGAGACACCAAAAACTTCATTTCCATATTCCAGATTGATGTTTAATGTAGGTTGTAACATGCAATGTTGGAAAAAACCCATTTTAATGAGTTTAATAAATAGTATTGGCGCCCAACGTGGGGCGCCAATTAATATAGCAAAATATTATATTTCGGAAATTAATTTACAACGTGTATGGTTGTTCTCAGGACAAGTAACAGATTTTACAAAATATTTTTCATCCCTTGTTATGTTCTTTTTTTCCCCGACCACTACTATTAATTAAATTCATTAAAATGGGTTTGTTCCAACATTGCATGTTAGAAGGTATAATTTCATTCACAACTTACGATTAGACATCGATTATTTATTGATGGGACATTTATGATTGAAATGCTTCTGGTTAAGAGTACGACAAGGCAATTTTAAATATAAACGTTAATTAATAAGAATAATGTCTAAACGAAAAACCGTTTGATACGTTCCGACGTAAATGAAAATTATATTATAGGTGAATTCAAGTAGATCGAAAGGACTTCTTCTTTATAGCTAAAGTCAAGTCAAGAAGTAGTTAATTTTCTGTTTAGTCGTTATCATGGTATTTTATATCATTCGATGTCATTTTCTGAATAAGTTTTTTATTACAATTATTTTTATTTTTGGTCTATTTATATAAAAAAAACTGAACGCAATTACTGGTTAATTGATATAGAGAGCAAACAAGCATATCCTTTCTCAAACATTACGCGTTTCGCGTAAACGTGAAAGAGTAAAGAGATTTGAAAAATCGCCGACGCAATTACGATTATCGTATGCCGCAATTATAAAATATAGATGAGTTGACACAAAAAGACAGAAAAAGTACAATATAATCCTCTGAAAGGTATAAACTAAGTCCTTTGCAAGTCAAGATCTTAACATATAGTTACCACAAATGGAACGGACGGACGTATGATAGTAAAAATAAATAAATAAAAATTTATTCGAATATATCGTTACAGATGTGTAAGAGAATTAAGAGCACACAAGAAAAGAGAAATAAGTGGAGGAATTTTATTATCGTCATGTGCGCAATTTTTATTTTATTCATGCTGAATGAACACGACGTATATGCTAATGTCCTGTATCTTGGGTAATTTATTTTAGCGTTAATCGCATTGATGCTATTTCCAGTGCGATTGCGATGAGTTTTATTAGGTTGAAAGTCTAAGATTTCCTTTACTTTATAGTAAGGATAAGTTAGCGATGCTTGGAATCTGGAAATCTTGGAATCTTAGATGAAAAAATGCAATTGCAATGTTCCTTGCTTGTTTCACGAAGATGTACAGCTTATTTAATTACTTTTCTCATGCAGTCCATAAACGCAAATAGTTCGGCCACGTCTCACAACATTATGCAGTACGCAAATCGCATATCTGCCAGTTTTAGGCTGGCGTTTCCATTCAGCGATTTTGCGATATTGCTGTGATTGGCTGAAATCTTGCGATAAATTCAACTCGTTTCCATTAGATGATTATATCGCGAAATATAACATAAAGACCTTGATCTTGAAATTTCAAAATTTTCGACACTGCTCAACTTTTTTGGTACCTAAATTTCAAATCTTGAGAGAATTCTAAAAATAGCAGACACTTTTCATCCAATCACAGGTCTGTCGCAGAAAGCAAATCGCCAAATGGAAACTAAGCTTTACACTTTACCAGTGTTTACTAATTTATAATGGCGCCAACTTTCTAATTTGTTATTCTTTTAAAACGGAAAAGCCCAATTACCTTTTACTAAATTTTCCTTTGTAAAATGTCAAAGAACATTCAAGTTTCCTGATGTGGTGTAAAACTGGCTGAAAAATAGAAATGTTTAATTCAAATATTGCGCACTTTTTCAGGGAGTGGCAATTATATTGATTTATGAAGTAATTTGAGTCATACATAGAGATAATTAGTAAATATATAAAGATTGTCAGTCATTAATGGGGCAAGAGAAAATTTTGTTTAGTTACTTAATTGCGACATTTTCCTATTTTATATCAAATATCAAGTTCAACTTGATTATCTTATTACGTTCGGATAACAAGGATCATTTCGCATTGAATTAACATTATTAACGTTTGGTTTATTTAAGTGCGTTGTGAGTTGAAATCTTATAATAAGGAAGTGATTTTATTGGCAAAGAAGAGAAGAAACAATGCAACGCACGGCTCAAGAGAATCCTTTGAAAGGAAAAAATAAAATTATAAAGTTATGTTATGATTAGAATTTTAAAAATTTAATGTCCAGATCATGTTTGATTCTACATAATGTGAAAAGAAGATAATATTTATAATATGACACTAAAATTGAAAGCATCCTCGGCTCAGTCCACATCCAGTCCAGAAATTGCAGTCTCTTATCTTTTCAATAAATTTCGTAATTTATTGTAGCGCCTAGCAGCAGCTAATATTGTTGTTACTTAACTAAATACGGTTCATTGATATAAACTATTGCACTAATTTAGATAAAATATATACAAAGTGTAGGTACATATATATGCCTACCTTAGACTTGGAGATGGAACGCACTCTATCAGATCTTATAAATTTTCCAGTAATAAGGAAGTGACGTTCGACGCGTATATAGAGTGATGTGAATGATGGCATCATTATCTTCTCGAATATATTCTTCGACATATATATGTTACTGTAAAAACCCGAATATTGATAAATCATAGAGTTTAAGGGTAAATTCTAGGGTTTGCCAGTCAGATTTGGTAAAGTTTTGGTGTCAAGTTCTTGCCAAATAAAAAATAACCCTCACCGATGGGTGGTACAAATTACCTGGGTGAAAATCTGACTGGTAAAACCTAGGATTTATCAATTTCGGACTTTTACTGTAACATACAAATACTTAATATTGTTTTGCCAACAGCAGCAGCAAAACAATCTTTTTAAATCAATATAAACTGTGTACGTACAACTAGTACTAGAACAAACTACAAAATAACAACATCGCAATAAATGAGTTAAATTTATATGCGACCAGTGGCTGGCTGGTTAATGTTCGATGTTTAATGTTGCATCAATGAGTATACTTACATCGGAAAAACAAAGAAAAATGGAAGGAGAGCGATTAAGACTTGGTAAAGGTAAAGACTTTAACCGTAAAGGCGTAAACAATAACAAGAGCAATAGCCAATTCAAACGCGCACCGACAATCGAATGATTTAAAATATAACTATGTGTATGGGGGGCGCGTTCAAAAGTGAAATGAAAATGTTTATAGTTGTCGGTCGGGGGTAATAATATCAAAGTGGGTATTAATTTTGAATCGGTTATATGGTATTTCAAATATATGATCGTTTATAGGTAATATTAAAGTGTTTCGAAAGTGTATTGATGATTCACTCCTATTTGCGGTAATTTCGTTGAAAACTCGAATATACCAATAACAACAACTTGAACTACATATTTAAGGCTATTTGTAACGCATCGTACCATAGAGCGGGCCTTTATGTGTATCAGTCCATAGCAATGAAAGTTAATTATATAAAATTGCGTTTGAAATAAAAAAAAAAAACGCTTGATTAAGAAGTCATCCTTGATGCGGTGTGCTCTGTATGATGTATATTTTTCAGTCAAGTTTTTAAATTGCATTGGAATTGTCGACATAATTTACAACTTTCATATTATGACTATGAATCTTCTACCAAGAGAAAAAAAAAGTTCTTTGAAAATTTTTCGATTTTTTTTTGGCAGAACTATAAAACAATTGGTGACAATACTTTTCCAACACGTGTTCTTATCAGATGTATATGGAGTGAGTGCCTCTGGTCATAAAACATTGTCTATATATACATCGTTGTTGTATATTCAAGTAGACTTGGAACTGGTTCAATTAACTTAGGTTATTGATCGAGTTCGACGGTGGTACTGGAAAAGTGTCTTTTACTGTTATAAATCCTTTCTCCTCTATTTCTGATGCAAGCCAATATTATTGGACGACCCGATGCAAAAGCGATTAATTGTGGATTTATTTGCAACATTTGATAAAACGGCATTGTCTATGAATCTAACGCACGCACATACAAATAACTGTGAACGATTTGAATATTTTAATTGCATTTTAACGGGGAGACGAATTATTCAACTATGATCAAGAATGCAACTTTATTGACAACAACAATACATCAACAAAATAATAATATCATCGATAGAAGCAAAAGAACAGCAACATTTTATATTGGAACAATAATAAAAGCAAGTCGTTTGTTTGTAAGCTGATTGATTCGTTCATTATGTTGAACGCATGTACATAATAGTGTAATTGTCATCGTATAAATAATAATAAAACGTATATTGTAATATAATTGTGTTTCTTTGTAGGAAAATCCCGCTGCTTTTTGTTTTGTTTCGTATTCGTACGTGGTGCCGATTTGAATGGACACTAAACCATCAGGCAAAAGCATAATTCAATGCGTCATTAAATGTCACATGAATTTCTTGCATATTCTTTCTTATGAAGAGAATCTTTATAGGTACCTATATCTTGGTTACGCCTCTTGTGCGCAAATGCGAAATCAAAGTTCCTTAGAGGCCCTACACACGCTCAGACTTAACTTAAGTCAAAACCGTGCAGACCCAGTTTGCGCAGACAAGTCGTAGCGTCTAGGTGCAGAAGAGGCGGACTGTACCACTTCTGGAGTCGCCTGATATTTTTGGTCAAAACATCACGAATTTGTGCTGCACAGTCAATTCTAGACGTGTGTGTAGGTCAACAGAATCAAAACCTGCGTACTTGGGAGGAATTAAGTCATAACTGCACGAATTTAGGCTGCACGGTTTTGACTTAAGTTAAGTCTGTGCATGTGTAGGGTGCTTTAAACCTAAACCTAAAATAGAAGGGCAATATTCAAATAGGTTGTGTGCACGGCCATATAGAGGATGCAAAATATTTTAAATGTCTCTCGTAAAGGTTTCTCGTTTCGTTTCTTATGGATTCTGACAGTTAAGAGTCTAGCAGTCTAGCTAGTAGGGAATTGTTAGAGGAAGAGTTTATTTATTTGACACACTGCATAGAATAATAGAGGCAATACAGATATATTCGAATATATAAGCAGAATATACAATGCAATTCTTCTTAAAAACGATTAACTGTCAATTAAACTCACATTACTTAAATTTATATTTGGTAAATAAATAACCAGCCGATTATGTTTATTTTTACTCCAGGTTCAAGTTACATAGACAGCTGTCCAGGTACCAAATTTCATCCTAATACGTTAATTGGTTTGCCCGCAATTTTGTTTACATACACACCAAAAACTAATAATGAATTAAACTCACATTACTTAAATTTACATTAGCTAAATAAATAACCGGCCGATTTTGTTTATTTTTACTTCAAGTTCAAGTTAGATGGACAGGAGCTGAGATACCAAATGTCATCCCAATCCTTTGCTTGGTTTGCCCGCAATTTTAATCACATACACACACATCACACCAAAAACAACTTGTTCGGATTCAGGGAAGCGAGATTCGTGGAGATCCGTCGAAAACTCAACTTCGAAAATATGCCTCAACACCTACCTTTCCTTACTATACCTTCGATAAGTCGAAAAGTAACAAATACTCTGAATAGGGAATTTCTTTCAAATAATGTTAATTGCAGTCTGATGACTCACACAGAGTACTTGCCTCTTTACGATTCCTTACTTAATAAAACTCTGATGAAAAATGTAATTTTATAACGTCGAAGTCACTAGAGCAAATTAAATGAATCTTGGCATAAACTTGTAACGACTAATAATAAAAGAAGAACTCATTAAAATTTCGTGTGCTATATGCGCTTGAATTTAACGCATTAAATTCGCATCAACTTAAGTCCCTGCGGCGCGACTTGCTAACTTGTATATGTATAAAGACACAGCCGCAGATATTCTTGAAAAATGCAAGCGACTGCATTTGGTAAGTAAGCCCAACAATGGCATGCTGGTGAACATCTCTAGCAAACGTACACCACCTCGATATCAAGATTCAGCAAGACGTTTTATGAGCGCACAAGAATACACATACGCACTTGAATGTAAGCCGCATTGGCATAGTACCTATAAGAATTTCTTTGTTTGAAAATAATTCCCTTTTATATAATGTAGGTAGATATAGGTACTGATACTGTAAATGTTGATATTGCATTTGTATATATGTATATGATGAACATTCACTACCTAAAGCTGGATTTCCACCAAATCGACAAACAGAGACCGACCAAGAGAACGAGACCGGCTACGAAGAAGAACTCCCGCATAGTTGCCTATGCTGCGCAGTCCGCTCTCTGTCTCAAATTTGGTTATGGCGAAATTTTCAGGCTGAGTTCCATTAGGACGCTTACATGCACTAAGGGTTTATAGCCCTTTTACCACTTGTAAGCGCCCAAATGGAACGCAGCCTCGAATTGGATTATTAGCTGATTTTTAGTAACGTGCGGTAACAATCAAATATAAAGACAAAAGAAATGTGTCATATTTTGAGCATTTTAATACAAATGACAAATGAAATGACATTTCTAGACACTACACTGAACGGAATTTAAAATTGAGCTGCTCATTATTCTTTTGTTCCAACACTGTATTAAGCGCTTATAACCCTTTTATCTCGTGTAAGCGCCCAAATGGAACGCAGCCTCAAATTGGATTATTAGCTGATTTTTAGTAACGTGCGGTAACAATCAAATATAAAGACAAAAGAAATGTGTCATATTTTGAGCATTTTAATACAAATGACAAATAAAATGACATTTCTAGACACTACACTGAACGGAATTTAAAATTGAGCTGCTCATTATTCTTTTGTTCCAACACTGAAACACCTATTATTTTGTCACAGTCATTCTTGAAATTTTATTAAACGCAAAATATTTGTTTTTCCAAAATTCCTTGTTTGATTTACATTTTAACTATCAGGTTGGCGTAAATTGAAACATTTGAAACAAAATAGAATTTTTTACTCAATTATTCACATTACAATGCATGGCATGGCATTGAAGTAACCTTGAGCGTTTGAACTTTTGCAAAAATAATGAAAGTAATAAAATTTACCCACAACCATTTCCAAATATATAAAACTCGAACTGGATTCGCTGTCGTGTCCAAATCCTGTTTTCGTTTTCGGTAAATCGCCATACATGACTGAGATGAGCGTAGGCATTGAAACACACACTTTTACTTTCTTTCGCCAATAAAATAAGCCATTATGAAGCGAATTGTATAAGTAAATGTAAATTAAAAGAAATAAAAGTACCAAACCGAAACGTCATGACTTAATCTTTTATTCGTTCCGTTCAATGCTTTGTAATTTATAGATTGTGTTGCACTTTTTATATCCAATTCTGTTGTATTTATGCTTGCGATCGAGATCGATTTATTCTGTTTCATCCATAAATCCGTGAAAATAAACAATTGTTTCTTTCAATTTTAAATTTAAATGTATAATGCGTTTGGAATTTTCTGTCTAATCTTAAAGACGCATAAGTTGTAAGTTATATTGTGGATTTTCCCATGTTCACGAACAAGTAAGTACATATTTTCTATACCTACATACATCACAATGCCAGAAAACGACGACAGAAAGTAAAATGATAACGTAAACAATGGGTTTGCGTAAAAAAAATACATTTCTATCAAGTGCAATCCTTCAGAATTACGATGCACGTCAGACAATAGAAAAAATGTTTAAAACAAGAAAGTGCAAAGGACATGGGAAATATTGTTTTTGTGAATATTTTATTATTGCGATTCCGTAATTTACAATAACTACTTAACATGATGTTTTTAACCTCATCGAGTAGCAGTGCGCATGCTTGGTAGTTACAAACAGGTTTATGCACATGCGCATTACTATTAGATGATCTCATGCACCTTTTGTCCAATTTTATTTTATTTTAAGTTCCTCATCAGTTTCTAAAAATGTATTTCTTGTGTGTTGAAGATATTAAAATGAAAAAATATATACATATAGTGTAAATCATAGTGGGCGCCCAGTTATAGGTGTAGGTGAGAAGGGAATGCCACAAAGCCACAAAGATAAAATATCACACGCGAAACGTGGTGGTTTCGTTCACTTTGCAAACACAATGCGTAATTTATGGCATAGCGCTGGCGAATGCAACGCAAACAAACGAAATACATAAAGGGAAGACGCCAGTGGCGTAGCTAGGTGCAAAATCCCGTTCTAAAGTAAATTTGATGGATGAATTCCACAAATTCTGTGCGTTAGTAAAGCGGGAATTGGAACAACTGTAAAGCATTAGCGAAATAATACCAAATCATTTGTGTCGTACATAATTGCCCTATGATAGCTACGCCACTGGAAAACGCATCTCTAATAATAGATCGCATCTAATGATTAATATATTGCGCTTATTCCAACAACTATGAACATATTTCTTTTAGCATTTATTTCTTATTTCTCTTTCTTTTTCGAAAGATCAAACAATTACACAATATTATTTAACTCTTGAGCCAAGGAATTATATTATACCTACATATATATTATATTTCTATTTTCTATAGAACGACTAACATTCGTATGGTACAGAAAACCGCAATTAAATAAACGAACAGAAATATTTTGCTTGGTTTTCAACCTCAACATGCGGATGCGCCCCCGCAAGTTGAATTTCTTTCGGAATACCGTGTAATTTTTAATATTTTTGTTCATCAATCGTGAGTGTTTTCATTCAGTTTGTCAAGTTTTAATATAAATATGGAAAAGACATACATTTTCAGAATTAAAATATTTAAAAAACTAAGTACAAAAAGTACAAAAAGATTGTGTACAGTCAAAATGACTTTTTCTTTATTTCTCTGTTAAAAAGTAAAAGTAAATTAACAAGTAGCTTAATGCATTGGAATAACATTTTGTGAAAGAATGACTCACACATTTCTGAACATTCTATAATAGCCAAGCACAAGTTTTATTAAAAGATCAAGACATATTAAAAGTAGCCGTTGAAAGTGTTTGTTAACCGTCAATTTCTAGAATTGTCGCGTCACCCATTCATACAAAGTTTTTTACGGTACGTGCGACACATTTAAATCATTGTCTTTTTACATATTGTGGAATACATTATTATCCTTTTTGATATTATTAAAGGAATATGTATTTTGAAGTATACATTTAATTTTGCTTTTGTATTGAGTATTGAAAAGGATTGAGAATTGCAAGAGAGCGTGACAAAGACGATGGCAAAACCAAATTTTCATAGCTCTTGAGATTTTCTCCGAAGATCTGGTAGCGATACAATGAAGTAAAACTTGTTTACTATACAATAAACCAATTTATGAAGGTTTTGCAATTTTGGAGGCGTCTAAATATTTAATGTATCAATTCTACTATGATTTTCTGCGAAAAAAAATCAGGAGATAGTTTAAAATTATGCTACATGGATACAGATAGCTTGACTCTTTATATTCGCGCACATGATATTTATAAATTAATCAAAGAAAATTCATACAACGATTTTTATGGTACGTCCGACACATGAGTAAATCATTGCTTTTTATTATTAAAGGAATATGTATTTTAAACATTTAATTCTACTTTAATGTATGTAAGTATTGAGAATTGCGAGAGTGCGTGACAAAGACGTGGTGCGAGCTTCTTTATCGCGAAACCAAATTTTCATAATTCTTCGATTTTCTCCGAAGATCTAGTAGCGATACAATGAAGTTAAACTTGAATACTATACAATAAACCAATTTATCCGCGACGACCACGTAAAACAGCGATTACTATGTGTGTATGCAGGCACATATGACAGCCATTATCACCACTCGCGAATTATGAGCTTAACACGAGTCAATTATAGGTATTA
>JARJEB010024902.1:0-21716 GCA_030264535.1 Liometoxenus newtonarum
AATATTGACATTTGAACTAGAGAACTAATACCAAACAAATACAAATTAATGATTAACTTAAGTAAAGAAACATGTGGTAACGATAACCTAAGAATGTTCGGTATTACATCCGAACAGGTATCATGATTTTCGTTTCCTTTTCATTTGAACTACAAAATTACCTGACGATTTTCCGTCAATTTCTGAACACCTTGTATAAGTATAAATAAAAATTCTGATTATTCATAACGCAAATTTTATTATTCAGGTACATACCGCACTAGGAAATTGAAATTTTAGTTAATTTGGACCTTGTAACGCACCCTATACATTCACAATGCATCGATACATACGTAAATCGTAAATTAAGGGCCCCACACACTGACAGTTAACCTTAAGGCCGTACGATGATCGTAAGGCCAAATTTTGTCGTCGGTCATCAGGTGAACTGATGTGTGTGTGGCCAATTTCTGTGGACTGACAGACAATGACAATGAGACAATGAGAGGTAACCGACGGAATCACCTAAAACGTTAAACATCACCAATTTTCTGAATTTGTTAAGTTTTTTTTTTTGGAAGTATAATTTTTGTCATTTTCTTGTTTCAGGTGAAAAACCATACAAGTGCTCGTGGGAAGGTTGCGAATGGCGATTCGCGCGTTCCGATGAACTGACACGCCACTATCGCAAACATACAGGCGCGAAGCCATTCAAATGCCGTCACTGCGATCGTTGCTTCAGTCGTTCGGACCATCTGGCTCTCCATATGAAGCGTCACGTTTAAACAACATCTATCTTCGCCACCATACCATACCAACGCCAACCAACCACTAAAAAACAAATAAAACCAAAACGAATGTTACTAAAAATCAAAGTGCAAAAGACGAAGGGGGAAAGAAGAACGGCGTCCCATCACATCACTGCCAGTTACCGCTACATGTACATATTATAGAAGAGATGCAGACGCAATCGATGAGTTATTGAGAATGGTGATGAACAAATACAACAATTTAATTAGAAGATGTGTATGTGTGTTGTGTGTATGTGCATGGACACACCTAACTTTTTTTTAGTAAAAAAATAAATAGAACGTCAAATGAAACTATTTATAAAGAACAAATAGAAATAGATTTACTGAATCTGAATTTAAAGGAGGGCGAAAGATGGTAAGAAATTATTTTACGTGCAATGATGGCAACACTCATTTTAGATTAGATGATGATGTGTTACATCAGTGATGGTCATTCCTGTGATCGACATCGCCGGCTAATGCAGCCGATTACATATTAAATTAAGGATTATACATAATTAACACGTACACACATTAAACTCATAAATAAGAAACATATTACTGTACATCTAAGAGAGCATTTATATTATTGATTAATTAAGTAATTATACTTCATTCAAAGATTCGAGATTCGACATTACATCCCCTTCACCTTAGCGTTTAATAAAACAAAACAAAAACAAAAGATTTTTGAACGGTGATATTATTAACGAGTGGGTTTCATCTCTTCTCCTACGAAAAGGAACAGAAATAAGAAGGCGCAATTAAAGAACAAATTTAGTGAAAAAACACCAAGAAAAATGAACCGAAACTAGACGAAGTTGCTTTTGTCTTACCTGAACAAAGACGAATAAATTTTTTTTTATAAAATTGATTATTAAAAACGCAGGAAACGCTAACAGAATACTTAAAGTACAACAGGTTTTCGCGACCAAGTCGCGCGTTTATATATTTTAGGTAAATATTTAAGTATTAGGATATAGGCAAACATGTGTTCAATTTAATAATGATTTAAGTAAACTAAATAAGTAAACATTTTTATTCTAGTTGTTTAGGTAAGGATATATTATTGTATATAGTTACATGTTAGGGCTTCATTTCAGTAAACTAAATAATTAAATATTGCATTCGCTAATAAAATACACATTAAATTTCATCATTATTATTGGCCAGTAAATTCATAATCATAGCTAATTATGAATTTCTATGAAAATTATTGGCAATTTGTTGAAGAAATTAACGAAATTTAAAAAAAAATATAGACAAATTTTAATGATATTTCGAAATCTATTGTAAAATCTACAATTTGTTGTTAATTGGAAATTACCTAGTTAAATTAATATTCAAGAAAACTTTTTGCCCATTGAAAATGTGAAACATTTGTATACTAAAAGAAATATTCGCTTCGCGTAATTAGTGTTTAAGGAAATCAAGCAAATCAAATCAAATTTTATGCATTTATGATGAATGATGGTATTATTAATTTATGAACGTGCAAATATACTTTGTTGCATTTATTTTGCTTTTTATTAAATCTGCTTATTTATTATTTTTATTGTTACATTAAAACAAAGTCAAATATTTTATATTTTTATAGTTTAGTTTAATAGACATTTGTATTTTTGTCTTGATTTCATAATAAATTTATTTTAAGATGTTTAATTTTATCGCAAACAATTTTTAATTTTGAAAAATCAAATTTATTTTGTATGTAAATATTTATTTCACTGAAGCAAAGTAATAATTTCAAAATTTGTTGGAACATGTGCATATAAATTCAATTTTATTTTTTTGTCTAACAATAAAATAGTGCAATAAGGTCAGATGGAAGAAATTTATTTTTAATTTTTGTGTTTGAAATTATTACTTTCGTTCTGAATTGTTTAACTTGAAAAATGTTTTATTCAAATATGTGTGTTTCTTAATTTAAATTTTATTTTTGTCGTTTTCATTTCAATCATATTTTATTCTATTTTTTAATTTACTCATGCTAATTAGGTTTAGGTCGTTACAAAGAACAAACAAAACCAAAAAGTTACGTTATTTAACTAAACTAAAAGATGAAGGATGGATCAATGCGGAAAAAGTATGAATTTGTGCTTCCATTTTCAATTTAAATTTTTGAAAAATAACAAATTCATCAACGACATCTACATATTTGGATTTCATTCAGATTTTCAAAAATCAAATAAGTAAGGGAGGGAGAAGAGATGAAAATTTTGTTTCGAAAAGTATATGAACAATTTGAAAGAAAAAATACAAAAATCTATTACTTTTAGTCATGTTAGCTGTTTAGGGTAATCTGTACGAATGTGTCAAAAGTATTAACTGAAGACTGTGCAGGCGCACATCGCCGGATACTAGGCTATATGTCACTGTTTTATGTATAAAAATATTACAAATACACAAAAAAATCAAGAAAAAATGAAAAAAATTACCTAAAAATACAACTTATATGGAAAATTTTTGAACGATAAGTAAGTATATAAGAAAAATGATAGTTAAATCAAAATAATGAACACGATATTGTTGTTGTTGGTTCGATCAAAAGAAAATTACATTTGGTTAATTAAATTTACCTTAACATTGAATTGCTTCGACGTGCGAGGAAATATTTTTCATTTTATTGATTAAATTGAAACAAAAAAAGAAAAATATTCTTTCTTGTGTTGAAGCTTTTAATAGAAAAATTTCGAATTAAATAATTGGTTACAAATATTATGAACGTAAGTGAACATAAGTAAATTAGGTGACAAAAAAAATGCATTTTTGAATGATATGATGATACAAAGAAGAAATAACATTAACATTAAATTAAAAGAGAAAAAGTAGTATAGGTAATTATATTTTTGAGAAAGTGACCTTGGATATAATGAAAAATCGACTAATTTTTTTCAAAAATTACGTATAAATAATAATTAATTAAAAAAACCTAACAAAAACACAAAAAATAATATTAATAAAATAATTACATTTAAACTTAAAAGGTAAATTAATTATGATGATAACACGAACATTTAATAAGCGAAAATGCAACGATTAGCCTTTGTACACTACATTTAAATTCATAAAAAAATATTTCACAAATTCGCATTTTCATTAAATTGAAGGAAATCATTTTTGGGAGTTTTAAGTGAAACTTAAGGATAACGAAATGAAAAATACACGTTTACTGGGAAAATTACTAAATTTTTATGGTGATGATATTTTGATGTTTTATCTTCATATTCTGGTTGGTCACTTCGCGAAACAAATGTTTTGTTCAGTTCAGTTCAGTCAACTGATTGAACAATTAATAAATATATTGATATGAACAATGAAGAATTAAATTTTTGGTAAAGAATGGAAACAATGAACGATTTAAGGAAACTAGGAAGAAATTGCAAGTGGCTAAAGTCAAACTTGCGCTTGTTATACATATACATGTAGAAATGATATAGAGATAAGAAGAATACGAAGATAAGATAAACTTAAAGATAAGAGGTAAATTTAATAAAAGAAAAACTAAAATTGTGATATGAGGTGATTTGAAACAAAGAAAAAGAGATAAGGTTTATAAATTAAATTTAAAATGTAAATGAATTAATTAATGTAATGTGTAATTAATTACTGTATTATTGTATTAATTGTATAATCTAGTGGTACATAATTCCATTTTCATTCCAATTTCGATTTCGACTTTGATAGTTCTGAAATTCTGATCAAAAAGCGCTTCATTGTTCATTGCTACCAGAAATGAAAATTCACAAGCCATAAGAGATTTTCCCATTTTTTACAATTTACATTAACATTTAATGATAAAAGATGATAAGAAAAAAAAAAGAAAACATAAAAAGGCATTCCTTCTCGATGCATTCTATATTTCTACTCTCTTTGCCCTGCCCGTGCCCCAGTTGACATTTTAAATATACTTATACTCTTAATAAACAAAAGATAATTTCTATATTCATAATTTTAAAGGTAAAACTTTTTAATAAAAACACAAAACGATTGGATTATACAACAAACTGAAATGAAAATGTGGGATTAATTAAGAATTACTTATAGGTGCGTATTTAATGAAATACGAAGTAAAAATAATGTGTGCATGATTGGGATAATTTGTATCTAAAATTAAATTAAATTTACCTAAATTAAATTGTAAATGTCAGATAATGATAAAGATACAAAACGTGAATGTTAACGGAGACACTTGTATTTTGTTTGTATAATTAATGGTGATCGAATGATTGAAACAAAAAATGAATCGATTTAAGTGTTTACGTATTTGTATAGATTTTTAGTGTTGACATATGATGATGCATTTTGTACAGCTGCATGCTTTGTTATATTATAATTCATTAATTCTCTACTACATTTTACTAAAAGAAGAAAAAAAAACAACAACACAACAACAAGTTAATGATGAAAAACTAAACTATTCATATGTGTTGAATGAACTGTGCAGCAATATTTTGGTACGAATGACTAAAACTAAACCAACCAACCCTTTCTTCCCTATAGATAGTAGTTTTGTCAGAGTAATATATATTAACTTCGGTAATAGTCCACAAAGGAATTTTCAAAGATGCATTGATTTGAAAGACGTGCATATACCGGTTGTAATTGAAACAGAACAGAAGAAACACAAAAAAGTGATAAAACGTTTTTTAAACGAAAACCTAACAAAATATATGTATATGAATGAGGTTGATCACGGAATTCATTTATTGTGCGACTTCAAAGTCTCATCATCAGGCTCTACAATGTGTACGAATCAGGGCGTAGCGAGAATATCCTTTTTGTAATATACAATTTTTAGTAAAAGATCAAAATTTACAAAAAGTAAATTGAACTATTAGTTTTTGTAATTAAATTTTCAGCACCCCCCTCTAAAAATTCCCGGCTACGCCACTGGTACGAATTACAGTCAGAGAGTGTAGGTGAATATTATAAGACTTCAATTTAGGAATGTTTATCCTACAGTTTTTAAATTTTCATTTATAATATTTCTTGGAAATTATTACATGAAAAATTCTCTCTCTCTCTCTCTCTGGCTGGGAGTCGAACCCAGACCTGCTGCATATTTAGTGCATATAGTTCTACCAACTGAAGTGTCAGTGAGCCGTTGTTAAGTGAAGAGAGAATTCCTAAATTCAAGTCTTTCTATCTCTATCAACGTAATTGATTTTGTTGTTCCTGATGATGCGATTTTGAAGTTGCGAAACTGTCGCACAATAAATAAATTTCGTGACGTGAAGTATTATCAACCTCATTCATATTTGTACCATTTGTACATCACTTCTTCTTCCCAACTGGATCTAAACAAACTATGTTTTATACACTTTTAAAAGGGAGAATTATTTTTTTTGCTTTTTAACTCAACAATTTATCTTGAAAATTCATTTGCTATTTGCTGAACCTGCCGGACAGATTTGGTTATAATCATAAGAGCACAATGAATACTGTTCCAAGAGTATTATGTGAATTGTAATTTGAGGAAAAGAACAACATTTGAATTGAATTTGTTCTTTAAGATGACAATTGTTACTTTTTGGAATAAGAACAACAACAAGTACAAGTAAAGTGATTATTGAATGATTAATAATGAACTTTCTAAAGTAATAAAAAGAATTCTACACAATGCGAAACATATACTTATAACTCAACAACATTCACACCTCGATGTATTCACAATTTGTATGATGAACATTTTTGAGAGCAAATATTGTACAAATTGTGGCATCATAATGTGAGGTTAGGAATTGATTTTTGTACAGTTTTATATTTTTAACGAGTATCTCAAGAATAATATGGCAAATATAAGAACAAACAATGTAATAACGATCGACTTTTAAGTGTAGTTTTTACTACTTACCGATAAAAAATTGAGACGTTAATTAAAGATGTAACTATTACCTGTAATTGTATCACGTAACGAGGACTACTGATAAAGAAAACTGATAATTAAGGAAAATTAAGGAATTTAATATTTAAATTACAAATAAGATTAAGAAAAACCACCATTTCTGATATTCAATAACTTCCTGTTTCATCAAACATTTTTTTTGTTTATTGACGTTGGTAAATCAACTCGAAAACGTTGCAAAGAATCTGAACTTTTCATAAATGTGAGACAAACAAAACGAAATTGAATATTGGTGACGAAGATCATCCTCACAAATTACAATTTATTCATTACGATTACCAACGATTGGCTGACGTCTTAATTATTTATGCAATTTAACCTTCAAATGATTTTGAAGGTTAAATTGCACTAACCTATCTTCGTAACCTTTCTAATTTAACCAAAGTTTTTCACTATTGATTTATTTTATTTTATAATTTACTTTAAAATATAAATAAATATATTTTAGCACCAATGACAAGTGCCATAGTTAGCGAAAAATCTTATTTAAATATAAAGATGGAAGCCATATCGTTGATTGAATGAAAAAACGCAAGATCTTTAGTTCTCGTACTCTCGCCGAAAATATGTCAGTCGAAGTCGGAATAAAAATTTATTGTTCTTTGAATATTGAAATAAATTCATCTCGAATTGAAGAACGAAAATAATTTTTTTTAAAGCAATTAAAAAATGGTTATATGTGTAAAAATATTTCTTTCATGACAATGACAAGATGACGACAAGAAGAAGATCCGCTGAAAAATGAAATAAAGAAAACAGAATGAAAAATTTTAAATAAATGTAATTATAGTTCAAAAATATCTGTGTATTCATTGAAATATCATGATGATAAAATGTTCTAGGTGTATTTGTTCTTCAATTTTCAGTTTCTATCAATTCAATTGTAAATTTGTGTATGTTTCATTTTTTTACTTAAATGAATTATAAGTATATAGAAGAAAACAATTTTATAAATTGTTGTCGAAATTCTTTTGATATAAACGTTAAAATGTAAAACGACAAAAGTCTCATTCAAAACTTGATTAAATGAGAAACAGAAAAACGATTTTGTAAAATGCAAAGAAATTTCTGCACAAAGACCTTACCTAATCCAGAAAATTGTAAACATATAAGGTGAAACGGCAAATGATAAAAATGTTGATTGAGTTGAGATGAGATGGAAAGTAATTCATGTGGAAACTTTTCATCTGTATATATTCTGTTTATATTAACTATTATTATTAATTATTCTTGAATTATATCAATAATTGTGAAAAACAAAAACTTGAAACTTGATGAAGATGAAGAAGAAGATGATGATGATGATGATGATGATGGACGAGAAAACAAATTATTATTATTATATTAATTAATTATTATTATAAATGTACGACATCCAGACAGTCGGCGAGATTTCGTACGCATAGCTTGTATTTCCGCTCAGTGCAAAATAAACGTACGTTCCTGTTAAAAATTTAATTCCTGATGTTTTATTCATTCAATTGAAGAAGGTACTTATAGTCATTTCCCCGGTAATTGTTGTCAATATAAAGTTCGCAACCCAAAACACATATTTTAAAGAATTTTTCTTTTGTACTAAATAAATAATTTTGTTATATCTTACCTTGTGTTACAATTTGAATTTTTCACGTATAATTGTAAACTCTTCAACCGAAACATGAATGATTCTTTAAAATAATGTCTATTTGGTTGCCAATTCACTCTTTTAAATGCTATCATAATTTTCCAAATTCCATGAATCTGTTTAAATTTATTTATACTCCTTTATCAACAAATCCAATTTATACCGCAGTTATATGTTGTATACCATTTTTTTGTACATTAAGAACTTCTGTAGAGTGATCAATTTTTAATGGCAGCTTTTTACAGTTTCCTACTTTTTTAATTCACAGTTTCCTACTTTTGAGTAACATTTGGGTTGCTTGCTATTAGTTTTCTACCTGTTGAAAATTTCACTATTGACCACCAGAGAGCGCTGATACACTAGTTCCAAATCTGCACTGGGGGCGCTACGGGTCGTGGTGGCGGTAGTCGCAGAAGCGGCTATAAGAAACAGTAAGTAGTTGGTTATAGTATTGCCAAATTAACATTTGTATTTTCAACAATATTTATCAGTTGCACCAAAATTGGGTCTTTTCTCATGCATATTTGAATCCAGTTAGTCGAGGTCGAATAGTACCTATAAATCAATAAAATATTCAATTCCTAAGTTTACACGAGTCTGTCAACCGATTTTAATTAAATGTTAGCATTCTCAATATATCTCTATTATCCGCATACGTGTAAAATCATTTTCAATTTTTAATTGCTTGATTTTCATATCATGAAACTGAATCAAATCATATTTCATATCTAATTAATATTTTTGGCCAATATTTGATGCACATAAACTTATTGGATCGATTATGGATGCATCAAAACAAGTTATTGTTATTTGGTACAAATAATAATACATGCCTGGCATTATAATACAACCCGATTCAAATTTACGATTTATTGAAAAACAAATATGGTGATACAACTCAACCAGGCACTTGATTCGTATACATATTCAATTTGCAAATAAATTTGTCAAAATTGCAATATATTGTTAGGTACTTCAACAAGAATGTGATAGATTCAGGATGGATTTCATTTGTCTATTGTTTTCGAATAATTAATCCAACGAGAAATTCGCATATTGTAGAGATGACAATTGTTTCTATTTTTAGAAATATCGAGAAGGAATAGATTGTATTAATTATTTTTGCCAATTCGCATGAATCTTATTTTTACTGTAATTTTACTGTCAAATTATAAGTTATATATGGTTGTCGCAGTGATCCCATATCAAAGATTTAATCATTAGATTTGATGATTTTTTTCAATAAATTAGGAATTTTAAAATCTAAGTTGTTCTGTATCAGCCACATTCTGGAAATTATGGTGAAAACGATGAAATTCGCATTTTAATTCAACAAGAAGATGTATGTACAATACCTATTGCTTTTTCAAATATTAGGAAAAATCATCAGTTTCATGGCAATTATTGGAAGCAGGGACAATCGGGACAATCATGTAAATGCTCCTCGGCGACTACAGAATTTTAATATATGTTGTATATATGTTGTTCTGTATCAGCCACATTCTGGAAATTATGGTGAAAACGATGAAATTCGCATTTTAATTCAACAACAAGATGTATGTACATTAACTATTGCTTTTTTGAATATTAGGAAAAATCATTAGTTTCATGGCAATTATTGGAAGCAGGGACAATCGGGACAATCATGCAAATGCTCCTCGGCGACTACAGACATCAGACAGAACGGAAGGCAATAAAGAACAACAAGAATGGACATAAATCGAACCACAAAGCATCACGATACTTCAATAGCAAACAAATTGGGTGGTTGGTCTTTTACACTTGTATACATTCGTCTGTACATATTTAAAATGTTATGATACGCAAATGTTTCCTATTTTCGTATATTAGGTAGATATGCACTCTGGTTTGGTTCTCTGAACACTAGAGAAGCAATATCGGTGAGCAAATTAAATTTGATATTTTAACAGCGCAAACGGTGAATTGGTGAATACACTCAGTTTCAGAATATTAGGCACAAACATTCAAATGTTCATCCGTTTCGTTCATATTCGCTAACGCTTATTACCTAACAACAATATATAGAACTAACTATATAACCATTCAAAACATAAATTCACTTAGCTAACGCTTTTGCTATATTTAGTTTACAATTTACCGCCGCGTACCCTGTTAATTACCTACAACTACAAATACATCATATTTCGTACGTGCTCACATTACCTACGCCTCTGCTTATCTATTATGTTGGCTTAATGAAAACGAAAACTGTATATGTTGCATAAGCGTTGAAACTATCCGCTTGAATCCAATCTTGATTCTTACATATAGGTAATACCTATAAATGTGTAGTATTTGACTAACAGAGTTTCCGGTACCGGCAAACGTCTATTATTAATTAATTAAAATCGTTTTTGGAAGATCGTGCATGCAATAACCATTTTCAACGTACACCCTCCTAACCTCCAACTTTATACGTTCACTGCTCACACTGAGTGTTTACAATTAGTTATTCTAAACACGTGACCAAAAGATGGCGGATTTGAGTGGTGGAAGATCAACTAAGCGTGCTTTCGGTTCGTCTATTCATCGTGTTATTTTTCGTTGTGGTTTGTGTGTATTACTGTTTTCCGACGTTTTTTTGTTCTCAGAGAGTTACTTTCTATATAGTTTGTGCTATTTTGTTGATATGACTCAATGACTGATAACATATCTATTATTTTGAGGTTATATAAAGTAAAAAGCCACATTGTCTCTTAAAGCTGATGAATTACAACTCAAAACATAATAAAGTGAAGCCATTGCAAGGTCTAATATTAATTTAATAAAAAGTGAAACACTCAAATCTTATCTCGAAGCAAACAAATAATTCTCGAAACTCAAAACAGTCAAAACCATAAACGCAGACTAAGTATGCAACTTGTTGTACACATTTGGTTATGGAGGGCGGTACTGCGTTTGCGCGTAGTCGCTACGCTTGCGCATATTCAATAATTTCATCCAGGACAAAATTTTGACGTCACATTAGAATTGATGTTGAGTTGCAGGGATTGAAATCACATGTGATGACGAGAGAGTTGAAAGAGTGAATAATACCCGAACCCTCAAACGGTTATTAATCTGAGTTATTAATCTGACATTTTACCCTTGATTTTTTGCAATATTTTATGTTTAACGCTTTTTTATGACTTTTTCACCACTTTTATACTGGAGCAAGGTATGGAAAATTTTTTTGAGGTTTCCGATTTTACATTTAAGCGCGATTTCTCTTTCAGAATTAGAAATTCGATTGAAAGATTTAACTGCGCCATCTTCCGAGGTGGTGCATCTAGAATTAACTCTATTTAAGCCACTTTGACGGTACCAGAACCATTTGGTGTCACTCTTTTCACTCCTTTGGCCTTATCCGAACGGCTTCGGAGCGTTTATAGTCAAAAGTGTCACTCGACTTTCTAAGCCGAGCTCACCTATGTTTCCATGTCAAGTTTATTTAGTATTTATTTTCAAATCAAAGTTGGCTTTAATTAAACCGTCACCTGCTAAAAACTTATTTTCGTTTCTGTTGATTTTTTTTTGAAACACCAAGTATATTTTAAAAATTAATTATTAGTATTTGTTGTAGCATTTGATAGAAAGACAATTAAACTTGAAAATGCTATAGAAACTCACATTCAAAACATTATTAAATTTCCAATTTCTGTTTGAATTCCTGCGCAATCTGCACAACTTTTTGGTAACGCATTTCAAATTGCAAATTGTAAAATCGGTCAAATTTATTCGTATTCGTTGGGCTGGCTGATGCTGGATATGTTTGTGTCGATCTATAATTGATTGAATTTCTAATTAGTTCCGTTTTTGCCAGTTAGAATTCTCTTCTAAAGCTTATAAAGCTATTAAACTCTCTCTCTCTCTCTCTTTCTGTCGATACATTGCGCTCCAAGTTCCAACATTATCCTTTATCTACATTACATCATCCTTATTGGCGCAACGAACATTCGTGATGATTAAGTACTGACACACGACATCTTCTGTTTGTTGTAAGTGTGAGAGACAATACTTTAAAAGACGCGTCGTATTGCGGAAAGGAAAGTTTGTTGCGGTGAAAGTTAAGCTTTCGGATGCTGTAATAAAGGTTGTGGCATAAGGAAATAAGAAAATAAGGAAGTGTGAGGAAATCAATCAATGCTGTTGCGGATGTCATCGTGGATGATACCCCTTATTGAAAAGTGCTGGAATTGTGGTTTTTATTTGTTTTCATTTCTTCGTGTTCTTGTTCAAATCGTACTTACATAAAGGACGAATAAAGGAAACAATTCCAATATACAATAGAATGGAGAATAAATGAAAAAGATACAAGTGGAAAGTTTTTTGTAAGTTTTTTGCAGTTTTCAAGTTTCAAATTGTATAAGCGTGACAAGCACAAAAGGTTTACAGGCTGCATAAAGTTTTCACCCTGTTAGATTCAAGATTTGTTTAAGTTGTCTACGGTTTATTTTGATTTATTTGTGTTCTTTTGTAATGCAGTAAATTAATTGAAAACTTTGATTTATTTCTGTTTAGACTTTGACATTTTCAATGCTAGGGTTTTTTTACTTTGTTTTTTAAATTATTGGTAGATAGAATTTCAAGCGGAAGGCATTGTTTTATTACGAAAAGAAAATGACAAGTCTTTCACTTCACATTGGTATTCTTGGTAGTTCCAATAAAAGAATTCAATTGGGTTATTTTTAAAGTTCAGTCCATCTTGAAGCTGTCTTCGTGCACTATCGTCACCAATATTTCCAGCTAGCAATTCTGAACCAACTATTCATGTCTATTCGGTTCAACTGCAATTCGTTGGTTTGTTGAAGTTCGTTTTTGTGGGTTTCTAATAGAATATTTGAAGTCGAACCGTATATTGAAAACCCTTTTTCCTAGTCGAGACGGTCAACTATATCCTAACAAACACGAAACGTGAATCTTTCAGTTCTCGTTCTCAGTGCGAAACTAGTTGTTCCGGCGGGGGGACAGATGAAGGGACAACGCCAACTAGATTGGAAACGAATACCGCATACGAAAGCACAGTGAAAGCAAAGTGAAAATTTAAACTTTAAAAAGGCTGTTTTTGTTGGTAAAAGGTGTTTTAAGAAAATATGCATTTCCGGAAGCAAAAATTAACGCGATCATATCCTCATATGAACAATAATCGATTTCGAAGGTTTCTTTGTTGATTTTATTTTTTTAGAGTGTTGTGAAAACATTTAGTATAAAATTGGTAGTTTTCTATTGGTATTGAAAAGTTTTAAGATTCTGCACGGTCTCTTTAGTTCGTGGATCGTATTACAGTATGGTTGGTGGCCGGAGAAGTTCCGACTTGGTCTTTTCGTGCATTCATTCATTCGGAATCGAAAAAAGATTCGTTTTCTCTATTTATACTAAGATCGTACCGTACCGTGGCTTTGTAGATCGTGTAAAGTAAACGGTCCACTCTTTCGACCACAATACGTCGATCTTAGGACTGGGAAGAGAAAACTATGGGAACGATGGGCGATAGATAACAAAAGACCAGCCGCACATATTGAACTCGTTTCACCCTCACACCGATTTTAGATTTTCTTACGTTCTCTACGTCTCTTCCGTATGGTGGTCGGTTGTTAACTATTTATGACTGGACCCTTTAACTAACCCCACACCCTATATAATAGTAGGACAGCCGTCGATGCCTCCGCCTCTAGGTTTCGTGACCGACCGTTAAAAACTACGGTATAGGAAAGGAGTCTTCTTTTGACCCATTTACTCGACCAAGCGAATATTGAGATATCGCTCTGATGCCAATTCCAATCACAGATCCCTAGCTAACGCACACCCACACACACACACACACACACACACACACACACACACACACACACACACACACACACGCACACATGCAGTTGCTTAAGAAGTATGAACATATCAAGTGTTCCATGAAAACGATGACTATTGAAAAATTGAAAAATGTGTATAAATATTAAGGATGCGCTGCTTTCGAGAAGAATCCAAAATACATCTTCAAAAATTATAATTCAATCAAAGCATGATATTCCTAGTATTTCGAAAGAATCACTGATTGCTTGAACAGTCAGTATGTAATGATTACATATAAGAATGTGAAAAGGCAAGCAGCAAAGAACGTTTCAAAGCCGAATACTAACACGATTAAAGACCGCACTAAACCAATCCCCAAGGAACGAACGAACATTTCACAAAGATAGATAGTTACACGTATTGAATAGAATAGGCACGAATGAAGGAATGAAACTCTGTCTGTCCTGTCTGTACCAAAAAAAGGCGAAACAAACTGAAAAACCAATTCCAGAACAGCATAAATCCAATTCGTCTATTAATAAATTTTTCGGCTTTGCACTCTAAACTATTAACGAAATTACACTACTGCCTTTACTGATGGTGATCTACATTCTACAAGTACCAGATAACAAAATTTAATCAATTTATTAAAATCGAAAGCGTGTATATTTTAGATCACTCGCACTTGTATAATCTATTAACCTAAATTTGTTGATTTAAACGAAAAATTGAAAAAGGTGGGATATAAATGTGATACAAGGAAAAAAGCGTTGTATATATAGCAGAGGAGTAATGACTCGACATTAAATTTATATTAGGAAGTTTATGAAGTTAGAAATTGAAATTTGTTGCGTCTTTTTCTTATTTGCGCAGTTACTCGCTACACCATACTCACATTGTTTTGACTTTTTCAAACAAAGTTTTAAATTGTTTATTTGAAACACAACAATGTAACAAAAGCGTACCTCTTAAAATTACTAATAGTCTGTTTAGAACTTAGTTTCTGGATTTGTTAATTAAGTGACTTGCGCAGGCCGCTTAAGTTAAGCCATAGATATATGGAACACACACACACACACACACACACACACACACACACGAACACACATACACACAATGATGGTCTACTATTAATTCAACCACTACATCCATACATTTCGGACGAATCCAAGGACGTGCCCTCGCTACAAATTTCGCATAAATATTCCACGCCATTTAACTAAGTCTTAAGAGGTTGCGATCCACTGGCCGTTACTGAGCATCCAAGTCGCCGCTACATAGTCTGTATTTTTTTGCAGATTTTTGAAAATAATCTTCTAATATTATTCTTATTAAAAATGGCTACTATTTATTTACAGTCAGTCAAATAATATTTTTACATAAATCCTTTAGCAATTTATTGGAAATCGGAAAATATTTGTAAATATCACACAAAAATACATTCTCCACACATAAACATACAAATGCTCAAAATAAGTATTGGTTTGAAAAGCTTCGAAACAAAACATTTGTTATTTTAACTTTTTTATGCGTGTTGATGTTTTGGAATTAAATAAACCAAAATGTAAATAATTTTTTATATACATTACAAATTGCATTATTTTGTGTTAGATTATTCGCTTTATTTTATTGAAACATTTATTTGTGAAACTTACCTGTAAATTTCTTATATTCAGGGTTCTTACCTTTGTAACTTTGGCTGCATTCTTAAAAATTGATTAATTTTCCATTTTCCATATTCCTTGCTCGATTTTAAAGACCATCCTATCGTCTCATATAATAATAACCGTGAAAATAACATAACAGTAGTAGCTAATACCGTTATACAGTTGAACTTGTACAGGCTATTCTTGCAATAGTAACAGTACCGCCTTAATTAGAACACTGGTGGTAGTTTGGGACTAATTAAAATAACTTTATAAGGTGTTCATTTCAGTTTTAATATTACATATTACACATTTCCAAATGCATACAAACACACACACACACACACACACACACATACATTCCTAAAGAATATTTTCCTAACAGTTAGCACTTCTTCAAGCACGTTCACTCATCTGGTAAATGTGCTTGTATTTAAAGAGTGTTTGAATTTCATTGCTAGCGCTATTTCCGTAGTGTCACTGCGACTAGGAACATAGCAATTGGAATAACAATACCTGCGTGTTGTAGAAAATGTATGGAATTTCACTTCAATTACATCGCAATTGATATTGTAGAATTTGTAAGTTTATATACACATAACTCGAGTGCCAAGGTAGAAGCATCGTTGCTTATTCCTCTTCACACTGAAAACTTGTTGACGGTATTTGTTCAAAATAAACAATTGCAATTTAAAAAAAACAGGACATTTTTTTTTCGGTAGGTGGGAGAATCCTGCATAGGATAACTACTGACTCCCGTCAGTAGCCAATGTCAGACTCTTACTGACTAAACTGCCACCTAAATACCTATCTTCGGAAAAATATCCATGGATAGGAAGCCTGGAGACACCTCTGCCATAGAAAGGAGAGGACCTGTGACATTTGTTTTGGTTTTAAAGTGCTTTTATATCTATTATAGGTATAAGTATTGTCCGTGCTACGAGAGAGTAACTAAACTTGCGCACCTTACGACTAATAGCCAAGCGGTTCCGAATGAAACTTTTCTCTATCCAGGGCGTGCTATGAATGTCAGTTGACTTTTGCAAGATTGAAATTGATACTTCGACATCTTATTTCTATCATTTCCTATACATATAGAAGTACATACATGTGCAAAAAAATATTATAGCAAGTTTTGGCGTTGGAACGCAACTCGTTGCGAAATATGCAATATGCGATATGCAATATGCAATAATAATAAAGAAAGTTGAATGAAATTATGTTTGCCCGCTGTGCAGTGTTTTGGCATATATAGTCTAACGCCGGATTACATACACTTAATGAATTAGACAATTAGGGGGGAGATAGTTGACTAATTAGTCAACAGATATGTCGGTATATACTATATACCTACATGTGTACCACAGTGTTGTGACTGTTACGAACGTTATTATATATACGATTGTAATGCGTATATTTTGCGTCACGTACGTGTTTAGCTTCGGGTTGTAATACGCTTCGAATATCCTCCAATTTCCTCGTATGTATTTCGATGTTTCCGCATACATTTGCCCGTGTCTCCCGTTTGCGTATAAGCAAATTGACTTACCTTGTACCGTGTGAACAAATATACTAAGTAAGAAAACTCAAATTTTCTATATACAAAACAACAAAATATAATTGCACCTAAATAACTATCCCTGTGGAAATCTGAAGACTATTTTTCAAATTCTCTTTGGTCAGATTGTATAATAACTTAATAATCAAAATTTGAAAGTTTTCCAAATTATTATTTTTAATATCAAGAACCGCTCAGTATATTTCTATACGAGTATGTATGGTTAGAGTGATTATGAAACAAGAACGCACATATCAAATCAGTTTCGTCGACTCAACGCGACTCGACTCGACGCGAACTCAAGTAATGTGATTATATTCATATATTGAAAATAATTGAATCAAAATTCAATGTGCGCGTGCATGCATCTCTGATAATGATATTACGACAACACAACAAATTCAATTCAATGATGATGAATTTTAAACCGGATAATAACCGAATACATAAACACATGAAACGAAACGCGTACATATGGCAACCGGCATGTATCAAAAAGGGGTGTGGGATGAATTTTGGAGAACAATCTCATATCAATTCGGGGTGTGGAACTAAGTTATATTTTATTCTGTAGCATTGTTTTAATGTATTCTCCCTGGACTCCATCAAACTTCAGTGTTCAATTAAATGGTTTATTACAATAAACAGTCAAATCAAGACAAGAATTCTTGTGACGTGCAATCCTAGTAACTTGCCATTTTTTGCTTTCGATCTTTGATAAAATGCCAGATTCGCTTCGCTGAATAGAGCTCAAACAGCATGTACAACTACTGCGTATGTGCAGTAGTTGAGTGGAGTCATGTTTGCGAAATGCATGTACATGTCACTAATCAGACCACCACGATTGTTGATTACAAAGAGAAGTGTTTCATATGACCATATTATATGTAGATATTCGCCTTGTAGGTATATCATCCTAATCCACACACTCGTATACATACCATTAGCCATGTGGAAGCCTTTCATTACACTTAATTAATGAAACACAAACAGTGAACGTAAAGATCAATGCACGGTGTGTGTTTTCTACTTCAAATAGAGGGGAATCCCCAATTTATGCTTGCAACTTGCAACTCTAGTAGTGATGTTTATTGACTATTAAGAGGCTACGACTGGTTTCGATCAATTAAGATCATCTTCAGGTACAAAGAGCCATAAAACACAAAACTCACAAAAGTATAAGTCTAAATCATAAAAAAGAACGTTGTTTGGTGATCCAAAACGGTACTTGGAACCACCATTGACGAGTTACGATCGTTTAAAACAAACTTATAACATAGCTGGTAACTAACAAGACCAAACTCATTAACAAAATCAAAATGAACAAAACATACCGACATCGAACACGCTGGGTGTTCAGATTCCTATCCTATAAAGGAAGTCCAACAGAGGTTTTCCAAAATTAAAAAATCATCCTGTGTACATCGATACTGTTTTTGCTTTTATATCACAAACATCAATGTTGAGACGAATTGACAATGTTTAGCCTCTTAATAGTCAATAAACATCATTACTGAAGTTGTAAGCATGAATTGGGGATTCCCCTCTTTTTGAAGTTTTTTTATTTCCTCTACTTCACTGATCCAATACTTATTGTTATCTACTTGGTTTTGTTTATAAACTATAACTATAGGTTCAATTGTGTCGGGATACGATTGTGAATGTTTAAAAATTGCTACACTTTTCTTCAAATTATAAAAATTTTTTATTGTTAAATTATGTATCTACACCTTATTTTGTTATGCTACTGCGGTAAAGACATATTGTATAAATCTGTTGTACAAGTACAATATGAGTACAGATTATTCGATGGGATGTGAACCACTCCAAAATGTCCTGCACTTACGAATCTAGAGGAAATTGATGAAATTTTGGTGATGGGTACTTGAAATGTACCCATTGAACATCAATCGAATGATTAATCGTAAAGTGCATACTGCACTCTTCATTACCTTTCAACATTAATCGAAATTTCATTTCTATTGTTCTAATGAATTTCTAGTTTAATTTGAATTTTGAGAATTTCACCCAAAATTCAAATATACTTGATCAGCAAAACTTTAATTTTACTTGTCAGAAATCAGAATTTGAAATTTGTTATTTAAAATAATAATTAAAGCTATAAATTATTACTTATTTATATTTAATTATTAATATGCTGGATATTTGAATAGTTACAAATACGTAAAGTAGATGGAGCAATTCATGTATTACTTATTTCCTTACTTCTCTTGGACAATTTCAACAATTCGACCTATAAAGAGCGCTTTCGACTTGGATCCTCATATGCTCATAGGCATGTTTAAGAGACCTTATAGGTCGAAACAGCGTTGTCCAGGGCTGAGTGTTTGAGTTTTGAAACGTGGTGCTCTGTTTCAACAGAACAGTACTAAGTGAAATTCTTCATAGCTCACAATAACTATAGTATTGCCGCCATTTTAAGCAGTAAAATTGGAAAAAGACCCCTCGTATTTTGATTTACTTTTATTTATATTTGTCATTTCATTTGTATTTCCTGTTTTTACTATCTTGTTTTATTTCACACTCGCACTCAATGATCAATTGAATTGTAAAAGTCTACGATGGGATGTGGTGGTATAAAATTTGTAAATGCAGCAATTGTAATTGATGAAAATGCGATATCGATGAACGTCGAAATCGCCGCTCGAAAACACGAGTGCATATGACGTACATAATTTTTCGAACAAAATTCTATTAAAAGCTGGGTAAGCTCATGCTTTCGAATTGCTTTTACCATATCGTTTCATTGACTCTATAGAACACCCGACACTGGCATGACCGCCCTTGATCGGTTTGCATATTGAAATTTAATAATGAATGGGGATGAACCATCAATTGAACCAATTGATGTACCTATAGGTATATGAAGTCGTTTCTGCAATTCGCAAATATCGCGTTTTACATGTCACTAGAAAACAAAAGTACTAAATCGATTTTAATTGAAAATTCCAAAGTTGCCGCTCTATAGTTTTCGTTTTATGTATAGGTATATTCAAACATTATTTAAAGCGGCTCATGACTTTTACATGATCACAGCAGGCAGTCATATAAATAATGTCATTCTTTGTTATTTATTTGTTTTATTGTGTCACTCAGTATAATTACTTTTACATGATCACAGCAGGCAGTCATATAAATAATGTCATTGTTTGTTATTTATTTGTTTTATTGTGTCACTCAGTATAAATTGAGAAATTCGAGTAAAACAAGTTTAAGTTTAAACTTTAAACTAGCATTGATACCAATAACTATAATAAAGAAGAAAGGTAATAAAAATGTATTTACAGTTCCGTTTCGTCTGTAGATATAGGAAATACATTTTCTACAAAATTCTTAACAGAGCCGAATTTACACCGATAATAATCATAAATCATAAATAATTCATTTGGCAACTTTTGGGCAAATAGTCAGCTTAATAAAGTCCAATCCTTCTCTTCAATAGGCAGTGGCAGATTATCGAACAGGCCGCGTGGGGCCCCTAATCTACAGGGGCCCCCAAATATTAGCTATCACTGCAGGGACTGTGCCCAACATATCTTTTTCTATACTTTACAACTTTCTCTTTATTTCTTACTTACAATATTTTCTTACAATCTGCTGACCACATGTTTTTCGTCTACCTACGTTTCAAGCTTTCTGCTATTTTGGAGAGCTTGAGACTAAGGACTTCTTCTTTAGCCTTCAGCATGAACAGTTCATTTTTCAATCTTCATATTAACTAAATATATTTTACAATGTAAGCAATGAACGCAATTCAACCAGTCTCAAGCTCTCTTACAAATAGCAGAAAGCTTGAAACGTAGGTAGAAGAAAAACATGTAAAGTGTACCAAAAGATATGTTGGGACACAGTCCCTATATCACTATGTTTTTTTCACATTTAGCTCTAGAAATTTAAAATTTATTAAAAAAAATTTATACTCATGTATATGAGATATAGGGCCCCCCAAAAAGCAAAATCCGCCACTGTCAATAGGTATAGTGGGTACTCCTTTTAGTATAACTTCAGAAGTTATACGTCTGTTGGCTGGGAAGTGAGAACAAAACACAAAAATCGGTACGGGTTCGCACCGCACAACTTTCCGTCCATATCCACAACGATTTCGTAGAACTCGTCGACCATAAAAGTAATTTTGATCGGAAAGTGGAAATAAAATTGATTACTTTTTGATATCACTATACTTCTGGGCAATTTCCGATGAAAATTACTTTTATGGTCGACGAGTTCTACGAAATCGTAGTGGATATGGACGGAAAGTTGTGAGGTGCGAACCCGTACCGATTTATTTAATTTCCATGACGTCTAATGTCAGTTTCAATATTGAAGTTTATATTGTCAATTCAGTGTCAGCGTGATGGGAGCAGCATTGTTCATTTCTATTCTTATGCTGGTGATTGTT
>JARJEB010024925.1:0-16200 GCA_030264535.1 Liometoxenus newtonarum
CGATGTGAATCGCCCGCCATATTGTTTCACTTGTCAGTTAGTGCTCGTCCGTTGCTTCATCGAGAAATCACAATTTAAATTTTGTGTTAAAAATAGTGCAAGATGTAGAAAAAGCATAGTATTATATTCGTGATTATGGCCACTGCTCACTCAGATGAATTGCGGCACTCGCTTAAACATCGCTCAAACATCATCTTCGTGAGCAATGGCTGTCATAATCGCTCATATAATAATATACTATTTTCCCATATGTTAAGGACTAGGTTATGTTGAGTTAGGTTTATTTTGGAAATGAACAAGTTTTTTTACGTTTTACTATTTTATGAGTATGACTTTTGGGATATTAAAGTTCCATCGTTAAGAAATACATTAATATTAATGCACTGTTCGTATGTTTATGGAAAAGATTGAGAACTAAGAGAAGAATTGCATGCAACAAACGAGTGTATGAATGCGAATGGGTGACTGACAGTATGTGCATGTAAGTGCGCACTTAAAGTTTACGTATAGACGTATAAAATACCATGGGGTGGATTTATAATATTGAAGGGGTTACTTGTCGCTTCACGCTTTTAAGTGGATGGGGTTCGATACCCAAGGGTGGCGATTTTCTAGTCAATTTTACAATGAATAAAAGCTCGCTAATCTGTGTACACATCTATATACTATAGATATAGTATAGAACGAAAACGAGTTTTTATCCTCTGCGATGCCCTCTTTCATCCCTTCCACAAATATATCCCTTTTCGACAGTAGATGGTTGTGCCAATGTTTGGAAATCTACAAATCGTTCGAGAATAGAATTAAAATTAGAAAAGAAAATCACGCTGTGATGTCAGAAATTATCGTGCAATTAGAGGAACGATAAAACGAATTGTACAAGTTTAATCAGCCCTCTCTTTCACTCCCTATAAATAAAGGAATTAATTCTTTAATTTTCTTTTCTTTACTTTACGACAGCGATTTTAATTTTTTCGTTTTTTTTTTCTCTTTGCGTTGACTTTGTCGGTTGTCGTAGGTTCAGTGAATTTGTGTTTTTAATTTTCAGCCTTTTTAAGTATGCCATAAAGTTTACCCCTCATATCTTGGTTTACTCTTAGAGTCTTCTACCTAGACCAAGTAAGAAGTAAGCTTTTGGCTTGGTATTTGGATGAGAGAGGGTGTCTCAGATGCTGGCAATTTTTTAATGTGTATTTGCGTGTTGCACATGGTAAACTTCATAACGCAAGTTTAACCAACCAAAACTGACTTGCCTTGAATACATTTACAACAACAAAAATGTAGTTAAGGAATACATTAATTTTATCCAGTATAGCTTTGTGATTTGGACTCTACCCATGCAAAGTCATCAAATACTCCGATAAAAGTGTACAAAGAAATATTTAATTGTGCAAACTTACTAAGTGGACTCATCGAGAAGTTCTCACTTCTTCACTTCACATTGTAAGCTTTGAATTCTTTAAAATATACATTTTAATGCAAATTTAGTTACTTTGTAGATATATCTAAAAATTGCTTCATTAGGTATATAAACCTTAGATATCCTGATAAAGTTTCAGTTTCTTCGTTAGGTCTCAGTTAATGCGTTTTCTTGTTTCGACATTATATTATGTCCTCCTACCCCTGGTGTATCTACCACCATCTCGGAAGCTTTTTGGGAGTTTTGTGCGTCTTTCGCGTCTTTTTTATGACACAAACTTGAAACGTTGTTATAAGTAAGAAACTAAAGCTGTGCCTGTGTGGAGAAGAACAAGAAGAAGAAGAAAGAAGCAAGTCTCATCGCGAATAGAAAGGGTTGGTTGTCCCCTTAGGACATATTGTCGCCTTTCTACATTCATAATGCAACAACTAACTAGTTAATTATTACTCAGTTAGCCTAGCGACACAGAACTAAATCTTAACTAAGAAAATAATTTTAGAAGCACGAAGACGATGAACATAAGCACAAGAAGAGATATGCTTTTTTCTATCAATGTATGATATATAATGATGCGACTAATTATGTATTTTTCTTCAATTCCCGATAGAGAATTGCTTATATTTAAATACTATGTGGGCGCATATGGGAATTGTTGAAAGGTAATGAATACGCAATGAAATTCTAAACAAACTTCTGCAGGAGAAAATAATCAAATGGGAAACTGACAGATTCTTGAAAATGTCGAAATATAAATATAATTAAAAGAGTTAGCATAGTTGAAAAAGATTTTCGGTAATACGCTTTCTGGGCGACGCCAATCCGTATTCATGTTTCGGACTTTTTGTGCCTCATCAGCAAGGAGCATCGCTGACTGAGTTACGAACACAAAACCAAAAATGGCTGGTTAGATAGCTATAACTCTAGGAATAGTATGTTAAGTTGGAACTACTGCAGACATCTGTCGATTTCTCCAAGAAGCACCAACATTACTGCTAATAGTTCCGCTCATGGTGAATGTCCGGTAGAGACAATTATTTAGCGTAGTTGAAAAAGATTTTCAATGATACCTATTAGTGATGGGTAAGTAACTAAGTATTCGTTACTTTTTATTCGTTACTCGAAAGGATTCGATGTAACGAGTATTCATTTAAAAATGTATTCGTTACTTTTGTAACGAAACAGATTGACAACTTTTTTTTGGTCATCGCGTTCTCGGATTTACTACTTGAGACTTGAGAGCTTATTATTTTTGGTCACCAAAAAAAATTCAGTTAAGTGCCTAGGGCCTACGATTGGCATAGTCCGGCCCTGAACGCACCGAACTTAAAACTTGGCCAACTTTGGTGTTAACGTTTGCGTCCTTACAGTCCTGTTGCTGGATGCAACAATGGAACTTTTTTTCGAGTTTATGTTGGCATTCCCGTTGTGCATAAGCCTTAACCATCGCTACATGGAAAAGGTTTGCACCGATTACAGCAGGTTGACGAGGAAAAGAAATAAGTACATTCACTTTATATGAATAGGAGAATAAGAATAGTATTTACTATGATGAACGGTATACTTGGTGGGTTAGGTTAGGTTAGGTTGATGGACCGTGATGGATAATAGAATATAAATCAATGTAAATTGTGCTCACAACACTACAACGAACGCTATAATATTAAAATTTTCAATAATAAAGGGATTGTGTGCGCTTTTATTTATAAGTTAATATTTATGAACTAATGTTAATTTCCCGTCTTTTTTTTTATTGTGGACGGAAAATATTGAAAGTTAACAATTCATTTTACTTAAATCGACATTTCGCAGTGTAATTAACCTATAATTCTACACAATAAGGCAATCCAGAATGCTGTCAATGTCATTTGCGAAAGAGACAAAATGCTTAGGAGGAACTGAAATAAGGATACACTGCCTGGAGGATAAAAACGAATACGCATAGTCAAATAGTGCGCAGTAGAGTGAGATAAAGATATATTGGCTGGTTTGGTTTGGTATGGTTTGGTTCAGTAGAGTGAGATGAAGACATATTGGCTTGTTCTAAAACAGCTGTTCTGGATTGCCTTATTAGATATTCTAATAACCTCCAAATTTGGCTTGCTCGTGGATGAAAACATGTCTAAGACTGGCTAAACACGTTATTGGTTATGCAACCCATTCGTCACAATGCCATATTGGCGTACAGCAGATCTCAGCAGGACACTCCAATGTTTTCCTCCACGAGCAAAATTATGACCTTTGTGACGTCATATTAGAATACTTAATAACAAGTGTTTTCTCAATTTTGAAAAAGTTTGGGCCGCAAACTGCACTTTACCTCACTTGATGCTAGCACTTAAAATTTGCCTGTTTAGGAATTACGAACGCGGTACATCAAGTTGATGTCATCTATTTTCGGTCACAGTATACCATATACCCAGCTTATAGTAAGAAGTAATATAGGCGAACGGACCGTGATAAACCAAACCACAATTGTTTTTGCCAAGCAAATCTTAGATTAAGAGTGGAATTGGCAAAGAAAGAAGAGAATGACATTAGGACAAAAATAATTTGTACTCAATATTTTTAGCAATTTAAATTCAATTTAAATTTAATTCATATTCAACAATTGTTAAATGTAATTAATGGTATATTATTATATGAGCGATTATGATAGCCATTATTCACGCAAATACGCCATTCATCAGAGTGAATAATGGCCATAATCGCGAATATAATACGATACTTTTTCTACACGTTCGACACCCATTAAACAAAAAAATTGTGATGTTCTCGATGAAGCAAAGAAGCACCTGCTGATCAGCTATAACAATATGGTGGGCGATACACATAGAGCCATTGTCGGAATTCTTCGGGATCATATAGCTCGGGTTCTTTCGAGATTTTAGATCATATAGATAAGTTGGATCGATCACTTCAAATTCGTTAAATCTTGTTGAACTTTAATACGAGATAAATGTTATTAAATTAGCAATGATTTCTGAAAATCCATAACTCACGGTAGTGAGTTATGAAAATTCATAACTCACGGTAGTGAGTTAAAGGTACCATTATTCACTGAAAAAATGCTAATAATGACCATATAACTAAATAGGTGTAGAAAAATGAATTTATTGAAACAGAAACAAGTTTTTAAGTACATTATTAATTTATAGGAATTAATATTTTTTATTACAATTCATGTTTGTTTATGTACTACATATTAGAAGTTCGAGTTGTTTTGATCTGAGCACAAGGTATGGCATTAAAAGAACCACGATTCATCTAAACTATCTGTGAATTCTTCCAGTGCCAAGCCACGTGCACCAGCATTTCACCCCTAAATACTAACCACCTCTTTAGCGTAAAACTGTCTTGTATTTCTTTTTTGCTGTACAATATAACATTTTATTTTTTTGATTTACAATTAACTATAAGAACGTTTATGACATTAGAATTTGAACATGCACCAGGACACGATATGTAGAGGTATGAATAAAAAAATATCTCATGTCATTCATGTCATGTCCACATCCACAGTAAAATTCAAATTATTACTGTTCTATTTATAGAGATGAATATAATAGTAAATTACATTTCTTTGCTTCTTGCTTGTTTTGTTGGATGATTAGAGCGCAAGTGCAACCCCCTCGGTCGACCCGACATAACGAGTTGGGTCCCCTTCTTCTTATCCTTTATTATCGGTACTCCGGGTACTCAAATACACGAACCGAATATACACGCACCCCTAATCTACAATCAGATTTGACGTCATTCGGTCACGACATCGACTATATCATCATTGCCCGCCACTTGCACTCCCCCCCGTTGCCGGCGTGCACATTTTGAGAAACTAACTTTCGCCCGCACATATTTGTATATGGACTGTAAACACAACGAGGAAGTCGTCAAGTCGTGAGTGTGGAAGATATGAGGGTAGGTATAGGAAATAAAAGCAGAACAAGGAAAATAGGTAATAGTGGGAAAGTTAGGAACGATGTGGAAAAGGTGCAAAGGTGTAAAGGTGAAAGGAACGAGGAATGGCAGACGGCACACGATGGCACCGAATATATAGAGAATAGATGGAAGGTGAATGGCGCCTTAAATGGAAAGACACTTAGCCAAATTACCCCTCTACATACAAGGCAGCTATATCAAAACGAATGGACGAACGTTATTTTCGTATTTTAATGTTCCAATATTATCCAATTTCTATCATTCCTAAAAATGAAAATCGATTGGAGTTCGCAAAGGAACGTGCAATTTACAAGAAAATTCATTTTAATGAAGTGATGCGTAGTTTATGAAAGCAAATATAGTCAGATGTGTTGAGTTGTTGGTTAGAGACCATGAAAAAATCAATTTTAAAGGTTATTACTATACAAACGGTGCGGCGTGTTATTGATTAGTTTGATGCCCTGAGTCGTTCGTTAATGGAAATGAATGAAAGCACAAAATGTAATTTACTTTAACTCCTCCTTAACTCGTACATTAAGCACGCAAAAATTTGCTTAATTATTATTAGTTAATGAAACACAAGTCAGTTTTACCCATTGCATTTTCATTTCGTTGGGTTTCGTCACATGACGCTGCAATGTAAACGTGGATGTCAAAAAGAAACGATATAATTTAATTTCTAAAGTTCATCAAATAATTTAATAGTGCCTCTTGAGATTTTGCAAAATTGAAGTTTTGCCAAATGATAACGGAAATTAAGCGAAGCACTTTAAGTTTAATTCCATTTCACTGTTTTCCATTCGTTATAAATTGTATCTAATATTTAGTGCCTGAACCGATTTGTTAAAATAAACCGTAAAAAAAATCACAAAAAAGAAAACTAAAGAACTAAAAAACATAAGCAAAAGAACTAGAACCGAACTGAAACCGCTGAAATTCACATGAAAACTGTAAGCAGTTAGATGGAAACTTTTTGACGTCGACGTTGATATTCAAATGGTACGACAATGCACATGACAACAACGCAGGCGTACTGCACCTACCTACCGAACTAACAAACAACAACACACTGGAAACTACTTAAAACACAACATCACCTTTGAACATAACGCAACATTAATACATAGGCACACTTATTATACAGGTATGGATATGATATAAAATAGTAGATATTCGTATTCCGAATATGGAAACGAAACGAAACATAAGGAACATAGAACAACGCAGTGTGTCGTTTTGCCATGACGATGGCCATTGGGTACGTGGTGGAGTCCAAGGTTTACCGATGCCGATACCGGAAGCAGGCCGTCATGCAACAGTGCAATTTTGCGTCCCCGACCATAATATAACACGCTCATTTTTATATGTACCATACGTTACGTGGCTTTGCGTACCTGTAGGTGTTTTCGAATTGTACGAAACTCTTTAAAGACAGAGCCGGCCCGATCAAGCGCGGGGCCCTACGTATAAAACATGTTTACGGGGTCCTACGTATAAAGTTTGCGGGGCCCATTAAACTCTAATACAAAAATATATAAATATACATAGAAATATTCAAACCATTTTCTTGCTTTAAATGCAGCAAAAACGTGCAAAATGCTGTCGCGCGTGGCCCAACGAATTTTCGTGTGCCTCCGGCCGGCCCTGATCATAAAGGTTCAAAACGAGATAAAAAAATACCGGAAATATGTTTGGGATGTTGTGACTGGTCAACTTTACTAATAATTTTTCTTTTTGCTTAAAAATTATTTAATAAAACTTGAAAAAATATTATTAATTGATGTCATGTAAACGCAACATTCACTGAATTATAACCGGCAAACCTGCACTGGTAGGAAACGTTGACTTTTACCTGTATATGCAACCATCCAACCAAAACATTGTTGACTGGTTCAGAGTCCTTGTGTTCAGTTCGTTTTACGAGTAATTAGAAAATTATGAACGTTTTCGAACTTATTAAAAGCAATTTGAATCTTTTAACATTTCCGAATGCTTTGTGGGGCGCCCATGTGGATACCATCAATAGCAAAATTGCAATTTTACACTTGAACCCTCAAGCTACGGATTTTGTCAATATAGACAAAGCGTTAATAATTAAAATAGTAAATAATAGCATAAAAGTGCTAACCATGATGAACAATGAAAACTTTACGATGCCGCACATAAATTACAACATTCAAACCGATAATGATGTCTCAAATCTACTCTTCGCCTTGGAAAACTATCAAAACATAAATTTTCAAATGACCGAAACCAAATTGAGTGATTTTAACATTTCTACGACTTCAAGTGGCAAGTTTACAAATTCCTATTTCAGTTTCCGGACAGACGAGCCCATCGTAAAAAGTTATGATGCGAGTAGTGAAGCAGTAAAGCACGTAAAAATATTAACATGTGAATTTTGTAATAAAATAAGCAACAATCGTGGTACCCATTACAAACACTTACGAACTCATGCGGTATTCAGGCAGTTCTTGTGCAATACATGCGGAAAAACTTTTCGAAACAACTACCATCTAAACGAACATCTTTCAACCCATTCGGATTCGAGTGCGAAACGTTTTCATTGCGATATGTGCAACAAAACGTTCAGCACATCAAGCAACTTGCGAGCGCATATCAAAACTCATTCGGGCGAACGGCATCACGTGTGTGGCACGTGCGGCAAGGCGTATACAACATCAAGTAATTTGCAAACACACATTCGGAGTATTCATCAGGATGATAAGCCGTATTCGTGTGGGATATGCGAGATGCGATTCGTGCATCCACGCGCGCTCCGATTGCATATGTTAAAGCACACCAAAGAGAGACCGTACAAGTGCACGTTTTGCGACAAGAGCTTCCCAAAAAAAGTTCACCTAACGGTTCACACTCGTAGTCATACGGGTGAGAAGCCGTACGTGTGCGGCACGTGCGGTAAGTGTTTCACAACAAGTGGAAATATGAAGATGCACGTAAAAATGCACTAATCTACTAAGTCTCTTGTAAAACGCCTAATAAAAATTTATAAATTGGATGTTTGGATCTAGTTCAAGTTATCGGTCGATTTCAGACATCGTTGCTTAAAAAACTCGTGTGTACCACGTGTGCGGTTGTTTTTCGGTGCAATTTTAAAGAACGAGGTGATGGATGTGTTCCCAACCGGGGTTTCTTCCTCTTCCACGTCGAATTCAACGTGATATGCCTCCTTTTCCAGAGCGTTAACTGCCGTTGACCAACTGAAACGTACCAGTTGCGGATAACCAAAAACCGGATCGCAGTTATTCACCAAAAACTTTTTTGTTGCTGGATCTGAAAACAAAAAAAAGTATAACGAATAAAGTAAACGAAACAAATCTCTATTTGAATAAATACCTCCAGGATAACCACTTCCAAAGCGTTCTTCACCCAATTCAATACCTTCCTTGAAATGCCAAACATTCAGAGCATGATCCCGCGCGACTTTCGCGCAAATACTCGCTGCAGATACGATTGGATACTTCGAATCAGCCTTCTTCGCCACGGTTATCTTGTATTGTGGGAAAAGCGTCTTTAGATACGCTTGATACTTTTCTGGTGGGCCGACTGTATCCACAAATATGTACTCGATATTGACACCATCGGCAATTGCCTTTCGAATCAAACCAATTGCTGAATCCATTGATACTTGATTCAATGAAATCTTACTGCGACTCAACATATTGTTGCATATTGAGTTCGGTGCTATCACTTCAATAGCCCAGCCCATCGCACGATTGTTATCGCACATTTTCCCGAAGATTTCTTCCCGTTTCTCTTCAGTTAACACTTTGGAATCGTCACATTCCAGTGTTACCAACAGATCTGCACGGTTTACTGGACAGAATGCTATGCCATATACCATTGGGCCTATAAAAAATAACAATTTTTGTTACAACACAAAGCAAAAACAAAAGCTATTAAGTTAACCTAAAACAGGACCACGGCCAGCTTCATCGATGCCAAGAATACAAGGAAATTGTTTACACACTTTCGGCACGTTTGATATGTAAAGAGTATTTTTAGCGTTGTTTTGTTCCGATAAATATGTGTCCAAAGTCTTTAAACACTTGATTTTGTTAGAGTTTTCTAGTAAAGTTGCTTCGTTAACCGACATTTTCGCAAATTCGCGCCAAACTCAAGCGAGCTAGTGATTTAGTTAGTGATTTTTTGTTTTTCGTACTTTGTTTTACGATTTCACTAGAAACAGCCGACAATCGAAACCTGCGCAGTAAATATGCGTATACCCCAGACAGGCATACACAATGGCCAGTTATGTAAAGATATAAATTTACCTAAAAATGAAATATATTTTTAATCTTGTTTCGACCTAAAATATTAACAGAATTAATAAAACCCCAACGAGTAATTTGGTTTATCCGCGACGACCAAGTAAAACAACCATTATTAGGTGTGTATCCAGGCGCATATAACTTACATTAATACCACTCGCGAATAATGAAGCTTGACACACACGTCAATAATAGGTCATTATTCCACTAGAGATTTACTTTACGTCATGCACAGCTCTTCGCTGCATTTCAATAATGTTATGTGACACACGGACTTCATCTAAAACGTCATCAAAAACGTCATCTAGGATTATGTGTTCAATACCATGGTTGAATTTTTAAGTTTAAAAGCCAAATTAAATTTTGTCGTCCCAGATAAAGTATAGTATTCAATTCGCGCATATGCCCTATTATATGCTCGGGCGATTACACCGCTCGACTAACGTCTCGCTACGTAAACTTCGTCCTCGCGTATAATAGCCTGCATATGCGCTCATTGAATAATATACTATTTTGGCAATCAACAGTCTTATGTGATCAACCAACAGTTTTGATTTTAAAGCATGGTTCATGATTGATAGACATAGAACCTAACCTTCAAAGTAGAAACATAAAATGCTATACTACAATGGCACGTAAAATAACATAACCGTGATATAGCATTTTCCATGTTTCTACTTTACAGGTTATGTTCTATGTCTATGTCATGTCTATGTTATGTCAATCATGAACCATGCATTACAAGTCTTAACAAATAAACAAATTCGAAGTTCACACTTTCGAAGATATACTTCAAGCCAATATATACCCAATATATGAATATTTATAGAAAATTAGCATGTAATTATACTTTAAAATCGTTTTTCGTTTTTATGCGTTACCGTCAACGGAGGATATGTTCCTAAATGTTCATACAGTGTTCATGTTCATAAAATTCGAAATAAAAAAAAACCTGGGCATTGCACACAGAGTCGTACTGACTAATACGTTTTCTCCATACGTCTCTCGAACGAAAATTGTTCATACTCCATAAAAACAAATCTATTTGTTGTATTTTTTGCCGATCAAATGTGTGTAAAATTACATGTGCTAATTGAACTCTTGTCGTATTGAACAGCCGGTTACTCTTCCACGTGCATTTTGTTCTTCATTTCATATACACCTATAGCCAGTTAAATTTATTGCTTATAAATCTGCTTTTAAATCATAATAATTACATATTGTGACATGTATACATACCTATCAGACGCCTTTTTTTCTACAAAGGTCTCGTTTGAAAGAACATAACATAAAGAGACCCAAGAGACATCAATCGCAAAATTTGTAGATAAATAAGTTTTTATGTCAAAATAATAATTACCAATCTCAATCTCTCATTGAGTCGCATTCGGGATAGGAAATTCTTTATGGTCAAGCAATATCATGAAATAAAATACGTCTTCCGGTTTTCTCTATATTTGTTTAAGTAAGTCCATATACACGAACGTCAATGAGATACAAGTGCATTAGTAATTCTTTGTTAGTTATAGGTACATTGATTATAGCTGGTAGCTGATGATTTAAATTTGAAAATGTAAACGCACGCACAACGTGTCCGACTTCATCGCGAGCTTGAGCTTTAAGGTGTGAAGTAATCTGAACTGGTTGGCTCATAATATTTCAATAAAATGATAAATTATCGATCCGCCAGCCGACAAGTTGATTTTCTTTTCTTTCACTCTTGCGCACTCGCCTCATTCCACGCGCAAACGTTAAAAGTACTAACACGCACAAAAGAAAGAGAAACTGAAGCAGAAGCAACGAGAAAATGAAGAAGTAGAAGTAGAAGAAGCTTGTTACTTCTGGAGTTTGTGTGTTTATTATTAAACTCAATCATAATACGAGATTGGGTTTTGATAGTGGCTGACTGTTCCAACCACACCTTCGAATGCGATAATAAAACGACTGAACAGAAAGGAAACGTAGAAAGAGACATTTAAAGATTTAAAAATCGGGCATCAAAAGAAGCAATCGAACGAAAGGTTGAAGAAGCAAAAGGAACGAGAAAATTCTTCTTGATTAAGATGCGTTTCATATTGAACAGAAGCGCAGCTTATTCTTTATTTAAATCTATAACAAGTTGAAAGATGAAATGAGATGAGACCAAATATTTCCAATTATAATATCGAGGAATCAACAAATGTTCAAAGTTTATAAAGAATACGAAGCAGCAAGCACAAAAGTATCATTAATATTAAAATCGTCACACCTTATACCACAAATTAATTTACATAAAACGTTTGTACGTTTAATTAAAATGAGTAAGACGAAACTTTTATGTTCGTTTATTTTTTGGGTGTGTTATTTGCTGTGAATTGAATTGTTGAAGCTGGTACCCAACAAGATAAATCTTTTTCCAAGTGTCAGCTTGAATTTAACTAACAACAGAAATAGCAGATTTAAATTTCCCGCAAATTCCAACCTCCACACAACAAGGTTGACACGCCCAAGGTCAACAAAAGAGACCTGTCAAAAGTCGGGAAGTGACACTTCTGCGTTAGGTGATATTATAGACATTGCTACCAACCCAGCTGACTAAATAGACAAAATTCCCAAATCGGATATTCGATTTAGTCGCGCAGTCATTCCATAAATTTCCTAATGTTTTTAGCCATTTGTGTACATATGCAAGATTGTAATTTCGTAGTTTTGGTACTTACTTACAGATAGTGATAGAACGAAGTTGGTTGGTGCTGTGTGGGGCCCTTTAAAATTCAACCAAACTTTATGACTGTTTGTAATGTGAATATAAAGATAATATCTCAACGAACTTTATTGCCGCTTCACGCGCATGCATGATACATCAAATTATATTGAAATAAGTTATATATCAAATGACTTAAAAGGTTTCCACAACGAGTGGTGAAGCAACGAACCGATGAAAATAGGTAAAAAGAAATACAAACCAAAGAGGTGTGTGTGTGTGTGTGTGTGTGTGTGTGTGTGTGTGTGTGTGTGTGTGTGTGTGTGTGTGTATGTGTCTGTGGAAAAAATGACGCGCTTTAAGAAAGTGCTAATTTAAATCGATTTTATATACGAGTGGTCAACACGCAACGCATTAAATTGCATTCTGCAAGTGCAAATTTTCTCCCTATATCTTATATCATAAAGGTAGGTATACAAGAAAATATAAACGAAATACACATGTAATATGCATGGGGCACATAAAAAATAAAAATTATAAAATTTGAATTATGACTGTGTTAAGTTACAAGTGTTACATGTAAAGCAACGTGTAAAACACTTTCAGAAATCACGAAATTTATAAATTACAAATCTCCCGTATTCTGCTTTGAAAAGAAAAGACTATAAAAAGAGTTGACTGCTATTTCCCACAAAAAGATAATTTTGTTGCAACGCTCAGTATATTTTGTAGGTATAATGGGAAATTTAATTTCGTTTCTTGTCGGGTACGTGTTTAATATGCACAGATCAAAATTAGATCCACGAGAACAATAATATTATCGTGAAACAAACCCGGAACAATTGTTCAGACAGTCATCCAATAGCAAAGAATTTATAAACGCGAAGAGCTCGTCTTCGCGCTTTAATTACGATCGAGAAACTTCAAATCAGACCGAAGCGACTACTGATGATGTGCGGTAATGAAAAACCTTTTTTCTTTCCTAACAATACCTACATATAAGAACTTAAAAATCAAGAAAGTTATTTTGAATTTTTTTGTTCTGCAACAATCATCGTCCCGACCAGTTCACGCTGGCGTCGATCAATTTCATTATTAACACGTCGATTATAAATTACGACGATGGTGTGGTAACTGTTGTCCCAAGCGAAATCCAGCCGGGCTGTAGATGTAGACAACCAACAGAAAACCGACAAAGTCAATTTGAAATACTCTGTAAAGTAGCGCGACATAAAAACAATTCGAAACTTCATCAATGCGTTTAATTAAAAAACGTTTCTTATGTTACCAACTAGAAGGTACGTATGTGTATGTCAAGCATATTGTCGTAGCCATAGACGATTCTTGTATTCTTTCAATCCAAATTTCGCATTTTTCAAGGACTTCTTGAATATAAAACAATAACTGCAACTTCGCATTTCATCAGTATTGGTAAAATGAAACTGAAATTTTAATATGGTTAATCTGACGACAATGCGCATGGCTATATAGTGTACGACGTAAGTGTGGAGTTTATTGTATTTTATTGCTTCTTATTCGATTACCTTTTAGGTAGAAGTATGTTGATCCATATATATAGGTATACGTAATATTAGTTGCTATACGCTCGTTTCAAGTATGCGTTGAAAATTTGATAATTCGTTAATAAGCGAATATCCTGCCTCAGTGCCTGTATTTGAATTCTTGCTTTTGCTTCTCATTGTCGCGTATTTTCATTGTGTTGTGGCGTAGCAGTACAGGGGCGGACTGGCTATTAGAAAATTTCGAGAATTGCCCAAGCGGATGAGCCAGGGGCCGCCGCGAGACCGGCTGATCTAATGCTTGCCCAAGATTTCTAGGGCCGGTTTCAAGAACCAGTCCGTCCCTGGCAGTACTTACATTGAATCAAACTATCAAACACCAGTAGCCAGTAGCAATTGCATTTCAAGAATAACATGCTCCTTAATAATAATCAATTTAATTAAGAATATTAAACCTGATCTTAATGAAATAATTTGGCATCTAGTAATTTGGATTGAGAAATATGCTTACTCTATTTTTATTTCAATTATAGCTTATCTTAGGTATACCTACCTACTTGGTGTATAAAGCAGATAATTAAATATAACTTTATACTAAGTATACTATACCCGAACCAGTAGCGGTTTATAAAACTAATAAATTAATGTTTCTCGTTAATTACTAATTTAATGGCCGAACGGTTTTTGTACGAAGATCATTTTGTGACCATGCGGCATTAAGTTGCTTTTTGACTATTATAACTTACAGTAGATTTAATTAGTTAATTTATCAATTTCGGAATTTATTAATTAACGAACTTCAGGCTAAACTAAAAAAGTAATTAAATTAATCTTGTACCATTGATTATGTGACGGAATGAAAATGAAACGACCGTTGGTGCTTTCTCAATTTTTTTTCTTTTTTTTCGTTCCACTAAAAACGGTATTTTCTATGTATGTAATATGTATATAGGTATTATAAACAGTGTAACAACATAACTCTAAGTGTAGTGTATAGTGACTGGTAATGAAGAGCGCGGTCGGCATATTTCTCAAGGCTGCAGAGCGCCTGGAGGTCTAGCGATGCCATGAGATGCATTTGCCTGACTTGGAGCTGGAGGCGACCGCCTTAACAAACCAACACAAAATACAAATCTCTAAAAGAGTCTAAGAAAGGAAAGCATGTACTGAGTTTCTCAGTCTCAAGTCAAGTTGATAATTCCTGCAACAGAACAGCGAGATCAGAACATCAGCAGTAGAGTAGAGTAGCAACGGGTGTATTAAGGCGGGCACTTTCCTGGTTATTATGCCGAGTGTAGCTACCGACTTACGCGAGGAATTATGTATTGATGATATCAAGAAAGCGCCTTCTTTCTCCCCCTACCCGAAACGCTGTATAACACGACAACGAGGCGCTGAAGTGAAGTCGAAGTGAACGTTTGTTGGTGTTGCTGTTACTGGTTTGGTTGTTTTTAGGTTATTACATTCTCGCACACGGCGACGATGGTGGAATACAATACAATACAACAAACAGCCGCATTCATTTGGTTCATTTTGAGAAGCAATTCGGAAAGAAAAGAAAATCGAGCTGCGCTTCGTTTATCTCAAAGCTTATTATGGTAAATATTCAACCAACTAAGCTATAGCACGCTATGATGATAAACAAGCGCTTTTGCGATGTCCACGCAGCCTGTAATACAGGCGGCGAATGAACAACAACACAACTAACCAAAAACTAACAAAAAAGTCAACATATGGTATGAGGTATGGTATGGTATGGTATGGTATGGTATGGCAGGCCCGTGCGCCGGTGACTTATTGACAATCGCGTTTGTTTTAACGAAACGCGCCTTTCAAAAGGTGCCGCACAATCAAGATACATTTCATTTCAAGAAAGAAACGCACCAAAAAACAAAGACAATAATCACACCGAAAACCATGCAAAAACAACGATTATAATGATAATCGGACATTTTTAATTACACAAAAGCGTCGGCAAACGACGCGAACCTCTTTTCCAATTAAATTCCGATTGGCTGAAGCGATACCAACATATATTAAGTATACAGAATATTCATTTATAGAGTGGCCATGGAGATTTACAGGTTAAAAACTTTAGGTCATGTTAATAGGTCTTCTGCGCAATAGTTTGCAAAGAAAGGAAATCGGTACTGGTTCTCACCGCACAACTTGCAGTGCAGATCCACTACGATTTCGTAGAACTCGTCGACCATAAAATTAATGTTCATCGGAAAGTGGAAATAAAATTGATTACTTCTTGATATCACTATACTTCTGGGCAATTTCCAATTTCCGATGAAAATTACTTTTATGGTCGACGAGTTCTACGAAATCGTAGTGGATATGGAC
>JARJEB010024926.1:0-12842 GCA_030264535.1 Liometoxenus newtonarum
CAATAGATGACGTTTTAGATTGTAACATTTCATTATTGCATTCAGGCAAGCGTTCTGCTTGACGTAAGAAAAAACCTCTAGAGGAATAATGACCTATAATTGACTCGTGTCAAGCTTAGTATTCGTGAGTGGTGATGTAAGTCATATATGCCTGCACAGACACATAATAATCGCTGTTTTACGTGGTCGGCGCGGATAAAGTTATTAATTATTTATAAATTATTATTAGTTGTTTGTCAATTGCCAGTGTCGGATAAATAATGGCGACAACTATATGCATATTTCTTATTTAAATTGTTAATGAAGTGTTTGAATATTCAAATGTTGCATTTTTTTGTTGTTAAATATTAAATTATAATATGTACGTCATGCTCATGAAGTGAATTCATAGAAATTCCTGGAAAATTAATTCAACACTTCGTCCAAGTCACTTTTAATAAATGAATCTGATGATTATCATTAAACTTGTTATAATTGCGATATTGAAATGTCGAATGGAAATACCAGTAAGTCATGAATGAAGTAACTAGAATGATATAAAAGAAAAACTTGCAATAAAAAAAAAGATCAAAGAACAAAAGGCTTGTACACAATTGACGCAAATTCAAAAGGGAACGCAAAAGTAGAAACGAAAAAAAGTTGAAGTATTGTATTCACAAAACCATCAGCAGGACCGCAAGGACACTCAAGTTGGCCAAATTTTAAGTTTAAGTAACGACATTATAGGATTTCAAGGTGTTTATTAATTTTGAAGTTTTGAATCTGTTTTGAAGCGATTAAAATGGAGATAACAAAATAAAATAACATTTTTAAAGCAATGCAACGCTAAAATTTTGACGGCTTTAGGTTATAAGGGGTTTTATTGTGAACAAACTTGTAACGGTCGCGTTTACGTTGGCGTTCTCTTTTGAGTTTGCGTCAGTTGTGCACTAGCCTTAAAAATTAGTAATTCAAATTTTTTTGCTTTTAAACATTTAAAACTCATAAATCATGTTCTCAAAAACTTACTTAAAATAAAAGTACCTGATTGTGTGTCAATCATTATGTTTTTTTAAAGTTATTAATATTGCGTAATTACTTCTAATATATTTACTTAGACTTAAAATTTTTTTAAGTTAAGTCTGATAGTTGATGTATGTTATGAATTTAAATCTTGAACCTAATATATAACACTTTATTTACTATGCTAATCACTATTTAGTGATAAGTAATAACCTTTTGACTTGTAATAACTTCTTATCATCATTTGACATTTCCAAGTACATCATAACGAAAGAGTAAACATTTATGTTGACTATGTTCAATTGATTGCTATTGGATGCGTCAAATTTTTGTTTTCTTTGTATAACAATCATATAGAACTGTTGCGTTATATCTATAACACAACACTTCAGTCCATCTCCTTCTTTCTCGTTTCTTTTACTGACAATTGTTGTTTGGGTTGCGTACCTTTAGAGATTGTTCGACGTGTAACCTTCGTTTGACCTTAGACCATTTGACCCTATACACATAATGTCAAATATTGGTGAATTTTTTGCTTTATTTGCTTCATTGAGAATATCGCCGATTTCAAATTGATAAAATTGATATCGATAAATTAGTAATTGATAACAAATATTTTCTTTGTCTTTGTTGTAAAACTAAATATCTAATCAGAACGGAATAAATTTGTAATCAATCGAAAATGTGCGTGTGTTGTGCGTTTGGAAATAATTATTAGGTCAATCGTATTGATTGTAAAAATCAGTTTACTTATCAATTTTGCGGAATTTCCAAAATTTTACAATTGAAAACAACTTATACAAAAAATTGTCTATATTATAACCTCAAACAATAAAGTCGAATTGCTTAATTTCTCATTTATTTTTAACATTAAACTGACTTTTAGTAGTCAATAATAATAATGTAACAAATTCAGTTATGGGCATATACATATACAGGGTGGTTGAGCAATCCGTAACCAGCGAATAACCCCCAAACCGTTTAAAATTCAAAAAAAGTTTTAAGTAAAAGTTTTCACGTTTCTTGTTTTCTATAAAATCGCGCTAGAAGTTAGATGCTAACCCTCAGCACTTTCCAGATACAGGGTGTTACTTTGCTTTTTAAATGGAACACCCTGTATTTTATGCCATTTTCTGATCATTATAGTTTAAAAGAGAGATTCAGAGATTATTTACCGAATGACAGCTCTAATGTTTTCTAGTTTTCTTAATTTCTTAATTGATGACGTCATTTTCTTGTTTTCTATAAAATTGCGCTAAAAGTTAGATGCTAATCCTCAGCACTTTCCAGATACAGGGTGTTACTTTGCTTTTTAAATGGAACACCCTGTATTTTATGCCATTTTCTGATCAATATAGGTTAAAAGAGAGATTCAGAGATTATTTACCGAATGACAGCTCTAATGTTTTCTAGTTTTCTTAATTGATGACGTCATTTTCTTTTTTTTCTATAAAATTGCGCTACAAGTTAGATGCTAATCCTCAGCACTTTCCAGATACAGGGTGTTACTTTACTTTTTAAATGGAACACCCTGTATTTTATGCCATTTTCTGATCATTTTAGGTAGAGAGATTCAGAGATTATTTACCGAATGACAGCTCTAATGTTTTCTAGTTTTCTTAATTTCTTAATTGATGACGTCATTTTCTGAGTATAACATACTGAAGTTACTGAGTGGCTGAACCTTAGTTATTTAGTGTAAAACGAAAGCAGCTATTATCTTTATGATCATAATTTTACGATGAAATTTGTTTAACTCTTTCACTAAACATCTTACATGACTACAGCAGTAATTAAAGTGTTCTAATATTATAATTTTGAAATTCAAACAACAGTTGAAAATACTGTTGAAAACAACATAACAACTCTTAAATCGGACGTTGTTATGTTCATTACAGCAATACTTATTTTATTATTATCCATAAAATTGTTTATGAAGATTAAGATTAATTACGTTTTAATCGTGACATCGTGGGCGCCTTTGTTATTGACATTGCAGTAAATAAATAGAAATACTTTACTGTTTTTAAACCACATACATACAGGGTCATTCGAATAAAACGGAAATCATAAAGTAAAGACATCAGAAACAAATATAAACAAATGTCAAGTGTCAAAATTTAAAAAGCTTGTACAAGAATTAAATTTTTAATTTTCAAAGAAAATAATGGAAGTTTGAATTTGCATTTTGTGTCTTGGTACTTACGAATCATCCTGTATCTAATATAATTTTCTTTTTACCATTTTTTTGTGGAAATTCATTATAAAATCATTATTAATTCTTTTTAATCAAAAATATCGTATGGAAAAATAATAATGGACTACAGGGTGTTTATAAATTAATGTATAAACGTTAAAACTTCAGATAGTTGAATAAAACAATTTATTTTAAAGCTTTGACAACTAATAATTGTTTTTTTTTATTATCGCCAAATGACAGGACAAAAGTAAATTTTTGTTTAATACTTGCTAATAAATATACACCCTGTATGATAATGAAAAAACAAACCCATCAATTATCCAATCATCAATTTTATTCTTATAAAAATCCAAACGTTTTTATTTTAAAGTTTAGCGAAAAATCCGTCAAATAATAAACCAATCTAGCTTAAAAATTTGCAGTCAAATTTTTTTAAATTACTTTATTTTTGTTGATAAATATTCTGTTTTGGTCATAATACCGTTTTCGTCATGGGTTCTTTCCGTTATGCACCTTTAAAGAACTTTAATTGGTTAAAGAATTTATGAAACATGTACCGTGCGATTATTTTATCGTGGAACATAGCATGTGCTGTATTCCTATGTACCATGGTAAAATAAACGAGTCAAACTCATGGCAACGGGGATTTGTATTGCTATACAAAACGACAGGAGTGGCGATGCACGATCAAAGTAATTTGTATGATCAAGCCGTTACAGTCAGTTGTCAATTTTGTTCCTTGTCATAATTTGAATTGCTTGTTTACAAATTCTTCATCAAACATGTACATACACAACCGAAGAAAAAGTAGAAATAATAAAAATGTACGCACGAAATAATAGTCTGCGGACTGTTCGCGATTTATTTTCCATGAAATATCCTGTAAGGTCAATACCTTCCGTTAGTACAATACATTGTCATCTCCACTCTATGTCCGTCTGTCTGTACGCACGAAATAATAGTCTGCGGTCGCGATTTATTTTCCATGAAATAACCTGTAAGGTCAATACCTTCCGTCAGTACAATACATTGTCATCCCCACTCTATGCCCGTCTGTCTGTACGCACGAAATAATAGTCTGCGGACTGTTCGCGATTTATTTTCCATGAAATATCCTGTTAAGTCAATACTTTCCGTCAATGCAATACATTGTCATCCCCACTCTATGCCCGTCTGTCTGTACGCACGAAATAATAGTCTGCGGACTGTTCGCGATTTATTTTCCATGAAATATCCTGTAAGGTCAATACCTTCCGTCAGTACAATACATCGTCATCCCCACTCTATGCCCGTCTGTCGGTGTGCTTTAGCAATACAAGTCCACACTGCCATGAGATTGACTCGTTTATTTTACCATCGTACATAAGCACATAATTATGTTCAAAGATAAAATAATCGCTCTGTATATGATTATTGCTTAACAACTCGTTTACTTTTAAAAAGTAAACAAAACGATTGATTTTAGTACCATTATAAGTTTTAATTAACAGTTACAAGTTACAATTTCGACTTGGGCTCACAAGATCGAATCAAAATATACCGTGCGTTTATTTTACAGTAGCATGTGCTATATTCCAAGCTAAAACAAACGAGTCAAACCGATAGGTGGGAAGAGAGTGGATATGTGGGACGGTCGACGACACATCACGATGACAAGTCAGTGTGTGAGTTATTTGAAAGACCTAAGTAGTTAACGATTAATGAAAAATTCAAATATGACAAGGAACAAAATTGACAACTGACAGTATCATAAAAATTAATTGCTTTGCTCGTGCATGCGAACATTGCGTACGCTACATATGCTATGTTCGATGGTAAAATAAACGCTCTGTATAAATAGTAAAAATTGAGGAAGAAACCAACGAAATAAAAAATACACATTAGTTAATAAAGTTACAAGTTTGTTTACCAGGCAATCTTTAACCTATTATAACAAGTATTTCAACATATACATGAAGTCGAAGTAGAAGTAGAGCTACACGTACTTAAAAATATTAGAATATTTAAATTCTACTTTCTCTCGATCGAATACAAAAACCGACCATTTAAATTATAAATTCATTTTTGGGAGCATACATCAACCACTTATCAACCTGTAACGGGATGTTAGTTAATTATATGGCTTAATTAATGAAAACTAAAAATTATCAAAGCGAAAACAAATTTTATCCATTTGAACTTCCATAAATGAATATTGAAATTTGAATTTGGCGCTTGCTCCGAATCATTGAAATGTATTAGAACTGGAATGGCCTTGCCCATGTGAACGATGCACTAAATTTGTGTCAGGGGCAACCAACAAAGTGAGAGAGTACGATGATTGGGGGGTAATCGTTTCCCTTCGCACGCCGAATGAAAGTCGCGTATGACATGCTTTTCTTAATTATGTAAAAATAAAATTTAAATAATTTATGGTTTGTTATTCAACGTGTTTGCGTGAGACGAAAGTATTGGTAGTGAAACTCTCCCTCGCTTAGACGCTGAATAAATGGACGCCAAATGTCACGCTATTACGCTTCCATTCCAGTTCGTATACATTTCAATGTTCCCAATAGCACTTGCTATAGTTTTTTAGTTGCTATGGAAATGACAAAACAAATCAATCGCCATTACGCGTAGAAATCTGCAGTGTGCAGTCCAGTTCTAATGACTATGTGTGAGTTAATTCTGACTTAACCTCAAACCATACAATTTCACTGTTTTCACCGTCTTAATCGAGAGTTAGAAATGTTGCACTCCAGCGAGTGACACTATGCAATAAAGCACCGTTCACTCGGTCGAGTTAGGTGAGTTAAGGTGCCATAAAACGCACCTTTAGACGTTGAATAAACGGACAACGGGTTGCCTAAAAACTAATTTACCAGACTTTCACACCTTTGCGCTTCCATTCCAGTTCGTATACATTTCAATGCTTCCAATAGCACTTGTTCTAATTCTTTAGTTGCTATGGAAACGACAAAACAAATCAATCGCCATTACGCGTAGAAATCTGCAAAGTGCAGTCCAGTTCTAATGACTATGAGTTAATTCTGACTTAACCTCAAATCATACAATTTCACTGTTTTCACCGTCTTAATCGAGAGTTAGAAAAGTTGCACTCCAGCGAGTGACACTATGCAATAAAGCACCGTTCACTCGGTCGAGTTAGGTGAGTTAAGCTGCCATAAAACGCACCCTTAGACGTTGAATAATTGGACAACGGGTTGCCTAAAAACGAATTTGCCGTTAGTTGCTATGGAAAGGACAAAACAAATCAATCGCCATTACGCGTAGAAATCTGCAATGTGCAGTTCAGTTCCAAGTAAATCTTAATATTTAAGATAGCAAGTTAAATTTATCAGAGTAGGTCTTCAAGTTATTCGAATCGATTCCATCTGGTTAGTGCTACATTTTGATATCATATTTTTGATAAAATATAATCACGCTGCTTCGCAATGAACGAAATGTTTCAATGTTTGTTTAGACACAACGTCTATCTTGTGCTTATCTAGTTTCTAAGTTCCTAGTTTAAACATTACGGGAAAAGTGATTCGTTTAGAAACTCCGAAAATACAAACTGGTTACATAGATCTTAACGAATTCTTTGTCTCGTATCAACTCACCATTAAGATTGACGGTATTGACGACATTGTTCCCACCACTTGCAGCTCCATCGACATTCCGAATCATAACATTTCCAGTTCCAGAGAGGGAATCTCGAATTTCCCTTAACTTCCCTTCATCTAAATTATTATTACCAATATTTTCGTTGTTGTTATTGTTCGATGTATCATTTTCATTCTTCCGTTGAACTTTTCCATGATGACTATGTGTTTCATCAGTAGTTGCAGCATTAGCATCGAAATGGTTGCATTGATGCTGCAATTTTCTCTTGCGCAACTTGTTATTATTAATAATTTCCACATTCCCATTTGCATTCGAATTTGCTCCGGCATCATCTATTTTCATCCCGTTGGTCCAATTAAAATAATCGTCATTGTTGTCCATATTCGAAGAGCCCCAATGTTTTCCAATTATTTGATGTGTATCAGTGGGGCAATCGTAGATTTGGAAATCCATTTTTCATTCAAGTTTCACAAAAATTTTAATAATAAATTTCCAACATTTAAGGCACAATTTCATTGGATTTTGGACGCAATTTGCAAAGATTTTTAAAACAATATCGCAACATACGCGTTGTCTATCCTTATCAATTTTGTTTCATTGACTTTTGAACGTTGTTTGCAAGCTTCTAATTCGTTTCTCCTAATCATAAAGCGCAACTTACTTATATAATCGAATAATATCGCGAAAGAAAAATGAATGATTGTGTGTCTTCAAAATTACGAATCGAAACGATCAAGAATGACACGTGAATCGCTTTTTCTTCTGGTTTTTGATTTTTTTTTCCTTGTTTCCGATTTGAGTATATATTTTTTGTTATATCGTTGTGATATATGAATGAAGACTTTCCGTATGTAATTTATGGCAAAAACGATGGTAAAACGATTTCACGGAAACTTTTCACGTGCGTTTTAGTACAATGTCAATCAGTATAGTTAGAACATAACGAAGAAGGAATTATATAGTTTCTTAATGCCAGTTGTCTCCCTTTGCCGATGATTCTGGAGGAACGCGAACGTATTATCAATTGTCAGCATCTTATTAATCATGAAACGACATTCGCAAACATCCATTTATGTCACTTCGCTACGGTATAATATTCAATAGCAAATACTGATGAGGTACTCTACACGCTACAATTTTTCCAAATGGTTTCAAATTATTTTTTCAAATTGTTGTGCCTTGTTAGAAGGCGTATGCGTCTGCACGGACACAATTGTGCTGTAGTTTTGATAGTTTTAATGCCGTCTTGGCGAACATTTAATCAGCACTCAAATTTTTAACAATTAAAATGTATTGCAATTCTTTTCAAAACTTAACTCACACAAATAAAGTTCAACTTGATTTTAAAATATCTTGTTTCTTGGCTCGTTGACGGAATAGTTTAAAGTTGATGGTAATCCGTTATTTGACTTTTGAGTTTTCTAAACTAAGTTAAAACTCAAAATTAATTTTTTTTAGTGTCAAGAAACTTTGTGTTGTTGACTATCGGACGTATTCATTCGTACTGAGAGAGAACATAGAACAAGTTGAACTGAAATCAAAACGCGCCTGGCCCTGGCTGGATACGATTCAACGATTGCGACGATTTAAGTACGACGAACGGCCACAGGGTCGACTTCAATGCAGAATTCTCAATTCAAACACAACATTCAAGTCGTTTGAATTCGTAGAATGGGCGTTGTGATGTGGTGCATCATGTAATGTGCTGGCTCAGAAAATGATTTCATTTCAACTTAGTCAAGTTGTTTAGATACTTTTAAATTGATTTTAATTTTGCTTTCGGAACAGCATTTTAGTCGTCGCTCTCTTGGCGACGATGTAGTTTCAAGTGTCTCGAACAACTCGAATACAACTCGACTAATTATCAACAACTTGAGTGTTGGAACGGAATTGTTGGATTATAGAAACTACTTCAAGCTCCAGGTCCAGGTCCCAGCTATTTGTGACGTGGCGAGGTGTTTCGTCATAATCATGTAACGGAGATTAGAGAGCAGTATACAGCATCAACTTCTCTTTCTGGTTGCTTCGTTTGACCGTTTGACGTTCCAAATACTTCACAAAAATTATTTCATCTTTTCATGTTCGAGTACCTAAAACAAAAATATTTATTCATTATTTTATTCAACAATAAATTAATTAAATTTATTTTAATAGCGTAGATTCAAGCCATGTGACCATTACATTTATGATTTATGCAACCAATTTTACTAAAACGTACAACAAACGAAAAGTATTACTTCAAACTTTCGAATAGCACTATAAAACAAGAATAGTATATTAATATATGAACGATTATGATAGCCATTGTTCATGAGGATGAGGTTTGCGGCCACGAGCCGAAGTGCATTTTCTACACCTTGCACTATTTTTAACACAAAATACAAATTGTGATTTCCCGATGAAGCAACGAACGAGCACTAACTGATAAGTGAAACAATATGGCGGGCGATTCTCATCGAGCTATGGTCGGAATTCTTCGGCTTCTTTCGAGATTTTAGATCATATAGAAAAGTTGGATCGGTCACTTCAAATTTGTTAAATCATCTTGAACTTTAAATGATCTACGAATATACGCGATCAATGTTATATAAATTGCAGTGATTAATGAAAATCCATAACTCACGGTAGTGAGTAATAGGTACCATGAATCACTCAAAAAATGGTAATAATGACCATATAACTAAATAGGTGTAGAAAAACAAAATTTTTAACCTTTTTTCACATTATTTCTGATTCTGATAAATTTATCACGACTTCAAACACGTCACGTGCCAAACACGTCAGTGATATTGTCGTAAGAAAAAAACTATTGAGGACATACTATCTGAACGTGTCTCTATACTGAGTGCATCAATTCAAAATTATAACTGCTAAATATTAGTTGCTTTCCATATACTACTAAACTACTCAGAGTAATTCTAAACTACTCCAAGCAGTTCCAAGTGTGAACTTACAAATCTGATTGCATAGTCCTGATCAATTTCCGTTTAACTTTATATTTAAACTTAACAACATTCATGATTAAAACACATTAAAAACGTAAAGAAAATTTAAATAATTTTTTTGTGAGAGTAATGTGAAGCGTAATATTTATTGCAAGCAACACCAAATTCGCGAATTTTTAGTCGTAAGCGACTTTAACATTTTTTTTTCTTGCTTGTAGGTACGCGACGAATGCAATTGAGTCAACATTCGTTTGAAACTTAATACAGACTGCAAGTAACTAACGACATCACTAACTTTATTTACATATAAATACGACATACCCAAATAGAATCAACAAATACAAATAAATTGAAAATGGAAAATACATTCATAGCAAGGTTCATGATTGACATAACATAGAAATAGAACATAACCTGCAAGGTAGAAACATACAAAATGGTATACTACGCTTCACAATGGCACTTAAAATAACATAACCGTGGTATAGCATGTTGCATGTTTCTACTTCGCAGGTTATGTTCTATGCCTATGTCATGTCTATGTTATGTCAATCATGAACCATGCATTACATGTACATTTATAACAATTTGCATGTAATTTACAAAGCAGTTGCAAAGTTTGTATTTGCTTTTTGATTATAGTTACCTATACTCATAATCATATAATAGGTTCGTTCCTACAGACGATTTCGATATTTTGCGCATGCGTTAAGCGCGAATGATGTAGTACGAAACTGATACAAAACTAAACGGTTGTTGGAACGACTTGCGCATAACATAGAAATAGAACATAACCTGCAACGTAGAAACATACAAAATGCTATACTACGCTTCACAATGACACGTAAAATAACATAACCCTGGTATAGCATGTTTCTACTTCGCAGGTTATGTTCTATGCCTATGTCATGTCTATGTTATGTCAATCATGAACCATGCATTACATGTAAATTTATAACAATTTGCATGTAATTTACAAAGCAGTTGCAAAGTTTGTATTTGCTTTTTGATTATAGTTACCTATACTCATAATAGTCATAATCATATAATAGGTTCGTTCCTACAGACGATTTCGATATTTTGCGCATGCGTTAAGCGCGATGATGTAGTACGAAACTGACACAAAAGACAAAATTAAAAAGTTGTTGGAACGACTTGCGAGAGTTTCAGGATTTGTCCAGGGATTTGGAATATGTTGTTTCAATATTTGAGGTTATGTAAGTCTCGGATTTTTGGTCAGCAAACCGTTAACGATTAATTTGAGAATTGTTGGAACAGATTTCTAGTTGGAGTTTGGCTTGAGAAGCGTGTACGCATGCATTGGGGACGGTTTTGAACTATACTTTTCTGTTTCTGTTGTAGGAACGAACCTAAATATGTTATTTCAAATTTCATAAATGAATTTAAAACAAAATAAAAGGAAATAATTACAGGTACATTAATGAAACATTCGAAAATTGAAAATTATTGGAACCCCTTACAATTTTGAATAATTCAGACCCTGTTTCCATACATTTCTGATAGCAGTCAAGTCTCGTTTTCACTTGCAAATATTCGGAAAATTTTTTGCGACTATTCGAAAATCGCATTTTTCACGTTTTTGATAGTTCTCACTGCGAATAATTCGTCCCATTTTTTCCACATAATTCTTAAGGCGAGGTTGACAGCCCCCAGGTAACTTTTTGAAACGGTTGGGGTAAATACACAGGTTTTCAAAAATTGCGAATATTCGCAGAAAGTAGGAATGATTTCAACTTTTTCCGATGCCTGAGAAATTTTTTCTGAATATTTGCAAGTGAGAACGAGGCTTAAGTAATACGTGCTTTAAGACGCTATATTATAAAACGAACGTCCAAGTTTGGAAAACGAGCCGTAGGCGAGTTTACCAATGGACGAGTTTTATAATCTAGCGTCTTATCTATTTTGCGCTAATTTTAAGTGTACATAAAATAAAAATGGACAAAGCAAATCAAAAATACATTTCTAAAGTGTATGGTAGGCAACCCAAATTGCGTTGCTCAAAATGGTCGACGTTTCAAAGTTATAGTAGCAACGATTAACGAGAAATCGGTGAATTTAATAACATTTATAATGGAGAATCATTTAAGTTGCACTCCCCCCCCCCCCTCCTGATATTCGTGAAGCGGCAGCAAACCGTATAAATAAAATACTAGCAGAAAAATCAAGAAAGGCATATTTAAAAGAATATGAAATTAATGAATATGAATTTAATGCACAATGAGCATGCGTCAATTTTACAGTATGCAACTAGTTGCTTAAGGGAACATTATAGAACCGGCCGCACCATGGAATGCTTTAATTTCATACTTTAATTAACTACATTGGATTGGGTATTCGAATTGTATATTATGAACGCGAAATAGATAAAACAATTTTTTGAAGTCCGCGACCGATTTGCCATTTGAAATGAACTGAAATTAGAAAGTTTCAGAGTTGCAAACGAAATCGTGTCGAAATGTTGCGTTTTTATTTTTTTCAAACTCCACGAAATGGCGAGAGGTGAAAGGTTGACGATGCTGCCGATGGTAAGTACAGTTACATTGAAAAACCGCTATTCTTCGGTACATTTAACAATTGCATATTCATATTGTCGGCGCAGCGACGCGCAACACATTGCCAAGCTATAGTGTATACTTCCGGTCCATTTTCGTGTTATCACACGTAATAATTAGAAATTCCGATCGTAGATCGATTTGTAAATGTAACCACCCACAACACTTTTAGCGCGGTCACTTCCCGATTTTCTAACAAACTTACTGTTGTTGATTTGTTGAATCGACGACTTCCAGAGCGTCGCAATGTTCCGCATTTAATATTACTATCATCGAGTATCATCTCTCGGCCGTCATGTGTCGACCGTCGACTTAATTCACTCAATTCGGCTACAGGTTGAACCTAAAACCAAAAAAAAAAACCAAAAAAAAAACAACCATAACCATCTGCCAAAAACAGGGTTGGCAACCGATATACATTTCGGTTAATTTTAAACCGGTTTCTTTAACCAATATTTTTTTTCGGTTAATTTTAAACCGAAATTTTTAACCAATATTTTTTTTCGGTTAATTTTA
>JARJEB010024930.1:0-14294 GCA_030264535.1 Liometoxenus newtonarum
TATGTGTAAAATCTCTATTTTATGCATCTGTGCGTCTTATTTATGCTATCAAAATTCCTTCGTTAAATGTCGCTATCAACACAGATCCACCAATTCAACAGAATGGCTCATCGGAAACGGTGAGCGCATCTCGACCAGAAGTTTGCGGTTCAAACCCAGATCCCGACAAAAATGTGTTTAAGTATGCAACTTGCTTTGCAGTGCATTGCTTAAATAAATGGAAAAATAACAAAATTCAAATCTCACCACGCCATCTATCAGTCTACAAATTTAGTTCCACTTCCAGCCGCCATCTTTGCCCCAGCCGCCATCTTGGCAAAAATGTCAAAAGGTCACCGGTCAAGGTCACGTCAAATTTCATAGCGTCATCTCTCTCGTCGGGGGGCGAGTTCCGAAATCCAGGATTGCACAGTTTTGCCCGTGGACTGCGCAGTTTTTCCCGGGTCATGGAAACGCTCTCGGAGGGTCCAGAACTCTCGAATTCTTACTACTTCAGTAGGTATTTTTAATGAAGGAAATTAAGAGTATAGAAGCTCATCCTACAGTATATTTTTAATTTATAGGAATTGCAGGAAAAAATCTCTCTCTGACTGGGGATTGAGCCCAGAACCTTCGTATATCTAGTAAACGTTCTAGCCAATTGAACTACCAGAAAGCAGTTGTTATTATGTTGTTATTACTATTCCTGTAATGTCTATAAATTAAAAATATACTGTAGGATAAGCTTCTCTTAATACTCTTAATTTCATTCATTCAAAATACCTACAAACCTCATTGTACCTTAAACATCTTTTTTTTATGAGGAGGTGAAAATCTGCAGGGCACGCTAACGACACCGAAATGTCTGTGCGTACCACTTCAGACACCTTCGCAATCCGTATCAGCGAGGTAGTGCGGGGTTGGCCTGGGTCTTATTGCCGAACCGCTAAAAACTCCTCCTCTTTTGGTTTGGTTTGGTTTGGTTCTTTTGCAATTCCAATACTCTACCCTGGAACCGCATTTTGCATTACTTCGGAGTAAGTATTGCATGTACATGTTATGCTTCGTTTGTCTTTCTTTTTATTTCTTCCTTTTCCTTAGTACTCATGACTTTGCATATAAATGCTGTTATTATGTCCCATTTCTCTGTTGTTTCTAGCATCCTGTCGAGCCAGTTTTCTGCTGTTAGTATTTCTCCCAGCCTTCTTTCTGCTTCATCCCTTTCTTTGTGCCATCTATTGCATATGAACATAGTGTGGTCTGCAGTATCTTCTTCTGCGTAGTAGACACATCCATCGTTTTCGGCCCTTTTGAATCTGTATAGATAATTTTGGAAGCATCCGTGTCCCGTTAATACCTGGGTGATGTAGTAGTTTGTGTCCCCGTACTTTCTGTTTAGCCATATTCCTATGTCTGGGATGAGTCTTTTTGTTCTCTGAGATGTTTCTATAGGTAATTCCCATCTTCGTTGCTATTTGTTCATTATGTTAATCCTTGCTTCGTCTCGGTTTTTTCCTTTATGAATTTGAATTCTTTCCTATATTAAGAGGTCAATTGGTGAAGTGCCCCCTATTATGAGGAGGGCTGTACGATAGGCGCTACAGATTCGTAACACTGCTCTTCTCTGCACCTTGGCAAATATGTTCCTGTTCCCTATCTTTTCCATAGCATGGCCTCACACTGGAGCTCCGTATAGGATTACGGAGTACATTGCTGACATTTGTACTCTTCTTTTATTCCCGCTAGTTCCTCCAATATTGGGCATGATTCTGCCCAGTGCTTCGGCAAGATCTTCTGCCTTTTTAGCTACTTTTACGCCGTCATTTTGCTGTTGTGGTCAAAGGTTACTCCTAGGTACCTTAAGGCCTTATTTTAGCTTATCTCTGTCTCTTTTGTTCTGATTGTGATACGTTCAGTTTTTCTTCCGGTTACGAGTAGTACTGCTTCTGTTTTCTGTTGGGCCAGCTGTAGTTTCATCTCCGTTAGCCATCGCTAACGTATTGCTATTTCTATATTTATTTCAAGCATTTCAATGGTTCTTTCTGTTGCTACCATTGCCAGGTCATCGGCGTATCCTACTGTGCATGTACCTTCTGGCATGTCCAGCTTCAGTATCCCATCATAATATATGTTCCACAGTACAGGTCCCACTACTGATCCCTGGGGCACACCACAGCTCATTTTTAGCCTTTCTGTGTTACCGACTTTTATTTCTCTGTTTTCCAGGTAACTCATAAACATGTTAACTAGGTATGGTGAAATGTCTCATTTATTCAGTTTTTTTATTATACCTTTCCATGGTGCAGAGTTACACGCATTTCTAATATCTAGCGTGACGAGTGCGCAGTACTTTCTGCGTTGTTTTCTCCCCTGTTCTTCCCTGGCAATTTGTATAACCCTATCCATTGCCCCAATCGTGGATCGGCCTTTTCTGAACCCGTATTGTGTATCCGCAAGTCCGCCTTTCTCTTCTAACTCGCTGTTTAGTCTGTTGCATAGTAGGATTTCCATTAATTTGCCCATTGTATTCAGTAGACAAATAGGTCGGTAGGTCTTCTTGTCTTTTTCTTCCTTCTTAGGCTTTTCTATCAGTACCAGCCTGGCCTCCTTCCATTGCAAAGGGAACTGTCTCTGCGCCATCAGATGATTTATGACCTCTTTGCATTTTCGAGGTTGCGTTGATTTTATTCTTTTGATGATTTCTACTGGTATCACGTCCGGGCCCGGGGCCTTTTTTGTCTTCATCTTCTTTCCGGCCTCTATTATTTCCTCTTCTGTGAACATATTTATTGTTTGTGGATCAATGTTTGTATATTCCCACTCTATGACTCTGTCATGGGGAAAGAGTTCCTCTGCTATTTCTAGCATACATTCGTCATCTACGTCTATGCGTGGTAGCCTTTTTATTTTTTTGCACTTTATTTTGTAGGCGTTACCCCAGATGTCCCCTTCCAATTCTTCACATAGGTCCTTCCATGCTCTGCTTTTAGCTTTTTCTATTTCGTGCCTAAGTATTGTTCTACAGGTGGTGTACTGCTTTCTTGTCTTTTATTTTTGGTACTCTGTTGCATCTTTTCTTTTCCTCATACGGGTCATTTCTCTGCGTTTCCTTTGGCATGTTTTCCTGTGTTCTGCGATTTCCTCGGTCCACCAATATACTGATTGTTTTCTGCTGTAATCCTTTGTTTTCTTAGGGAATGTCTGATTGCAGGCTCTTTTTATTATTTCGTCCCATATTTTGGAGGTCATTTGGTCTGGCGTGCCCTTCCACATATTCTCTAGAAACCTATCGAAGGTCTCCATGAGGTTTTGTTTTATTTTCCATCCTCCTTCGGTTCTTTCTTTGTGGTTCATCCTGCTTGGCCGGAGTTTTTTCTTCTATACCGTGTACACGATATCCTTCTGATCATTAAGATTCTCGTGTTTAGTATTTGCCACTTTTCTATCCGATGTACTAGATCTGTGCGGCATGCCGTTACATCTATCCAGGATTTGCTGTTTTTTCTTTCAAAGGTGGGCTCCTTCCCAGTGTTTATAGTTTCCAGATTAACTTCGTCCAACCATTCTGCGAGAATTTCTCCTTTTTTGTCTTCCCGTTGCGATCCCCATCTTGTGCTCTTTGCATTGACGTCACCCCCTATTATTAGGCCGTGTCCCTGCTTTATATTCATATCAGTTTTGATTTTTCCTAGGTAGATTTCAAATTCCTGGATTGTAATATTTGGCAAGATATAGCACCCCATAATATCGAAACTATCCGTTGTTATCCAGATGTATCCTTCTCCAGCTCCCCGTTTTCTGACCCGGATATCTTTGTTACATATCTTAATTGCTGTGTCTGTTTTCTTGTCTGTGAACCATGGATCTTGGGATGCTATGTTTTTGTTTGGCTCAGCCACCAATACTATGTCTATTTTTTCGTCTTGTATAGTTTTATTTAGGAGGTCCATTGCTGCTCTACATCTATTCATGTTGGTCTGTAGAATTCTGATAGACATTTTAGTTTGTTATGTATCTGTTCTGTTGGCCGGTAGGTGCCGCAGTATTTTTCGTTTGGTATGCAGCCAAGCCCACGTTTCTAGTGCCTCTGCTTCTTGACCTTGCCGACTTAAGAGCGGCTCGGAACGCCTTGCATTTGCCAGTGCCTGCTTTGTGTCCAGATACCTTGCATAATGGACATCCCTCTTCGTTTGTAGATTCATTTGCTGTATGTCCTTCTTCTCCGCAATTAAAACACGTCTTTAATCTGTCCGGTCCATCGCATCTGTCTATCCGATGATCATAAGACCAGCACTTGTAGCATCTCGTAACAGTAATTTTTTTGCTGATAAGGCAGTTTGTTAATCCTACTCTTATTTCTCTACCTTCTAGTAATTTATTTGCGTCATCTTTATTTATTATTAGTGTGGCCGCCTGGGTACCCCTTCCGCTTTCTCGTAACTCGCTCAGCCTGTATGTTTTTTCTTTTAGGCTGCCTAGCTTTCCTTCCAGGGCTTCTATTATCTCAGGTTCCTTTATTACTGCATCCATACCCCTGATGAATATTGTCTCTTCCTTCTCTTTTCTCTTTTCGGGTTTCATTATTTTCAAATTTTCGTCTTTGCTCTTGATTGCTTTTCTAATTCCTTCCAGGGCCTCCGGGTCTTTTTCTGTTATGATAATCATTTTCCCTTCTCGGGTTTGTCTTATTTCTCTGACCGCCTTGCTTGCACTACTTTGTTTGATGCTTTCATTGACACTGTTGGGCAGCGTTTTATAGTCTGTAACGCTTTGTTCGGCGATGAGTGCGTATGTACTATGCACTTTCTTACCCTCCTTTTTTTGCTTCCCCTGGCAGTTTATTTGTATATATTTCAATGTTAGTTTGTCCCTCATAGAAGATGCACTCCGCCATTTTTGTGAGTGCTTCTACTTTTATGTTATTTGTCTTGTGCATAGCCACCCACGTATCATCTTCTGTTTCTGCTTTAATGTTTTTTATTTTGGTCCAAGTATCTTTGGCGCTTCCGTCTAGGGTTACTTTAATTACCTTTTTTCTGACACCCTCTTCCGGATCTCAAGAACGTAGCCTGGTGGTCAGTTCTATTACGTCAAAATCTTCTTTAGCATAACCAAGTTCCGGGTAGCGTTCTTTATACATGTTTTGTATGCTTTTTTCCATGTCTATGTCGTTTGGCTCGACAAAAACCACCTTTGTATTTGCGTCTTTGGACGCAAGTGGATTTCCTACTTTTATCTCCGTCCTTCGATACAATTCATTTTTCCACGGTCTGTGCTCCGCTTCAAGAAACTTTTCGTAAGTGTTTATCCCTTTTAGTGTTGTTAGATTCTCTGGCTTTGTGTTCCATACCTCCGTTTGCGTATGCCATTCCCTTGTTTCACCTACTTGAGTATGCTTAGTTTGTTTATTCTTTTCCAGCTCCCATTTTAGTTCTTCGATTCTTTTGCACAGTTTGTTGTTTTCTTCTTTCATTTTCCGGGTTCTGTCTTCATCATCTATTGCTTTTGCTGCTTTTTCTTTCTCTAGTTCTATGATTCTTTCGCGAAGTGTACGAAGCTTGCCTTTTCCATCTTGATATATGGTTTCACCATCCCTCTCCTCCAGCCATCCTCCATCTGGCCCATCTTTCATCCTTTCCACTTGTAGCATCATGTTACTACATGCGTCTGTGAGCCCTTTTTTTAGCTTGTATGTTCCTTTCACGATTTCTTGGAGTGTTTGTACGTGCGCGATCAATTTGTCCACAGCTCTCTTATAAGTCGAGTCGCCGGTCTTCTTAGTTTGATCTGGTGTCAGATCCATTCTTTTCCTTTTTGGTGTTTCTTTAGAGATTTCCTCCAGAGCGGATGCTGATTTGGCTCTCATTCGCGGTGATGTTCGCGCGATGGAGTCCCTTCTTCCGAAAGGGTTTATCACCACTTCTTCTATTCCTCTTCCAGTCATGTTTCTGTGTTCTCCGGCCTGGTTGCTGCCGAAGCCACAGGACGTTTATAGGATGACGGTCGTGGTGTGCCCGTTCGATCACACCCCACGACCGGAACTGGGGTTTCCTTACCCTGCTCCGTAGTCTCTATATTTACTTAACGTTCAGTCATATTTTGATATATTCGGTGTCCTTCCATTTTATGCCTCCTGACATTTTAGCCATCGTTTGATAACTTTTTTTTATGCGCGGGAGCTATTTTATTTCACTCCTACCCGCCGGCATGCCGGTGAGGGCATTCCCCTTTCCGACACCTGGGGACACGCTTGGTAGGGGTTACAGGTGTCCCCATTCCTTTAATCAAGGAACCCGCCAGATTCCCAACGGTCCAACTTAAACATCTATTAATTGTATATTCGCCTAAGCTGGGCATTGTGAGTTACACGTTTGCGCTTGAGGTCGATGAGTGTGTAGGTCCATGTATCGCTTCGATATTCTCATAGCGCGTCGGTGTTTCAAACGATTGTTCATAACAATAACAAACACTTATAGGATTAATTTTCTCTCATAATAAGAACTGCTTTCTGGTAGTTCAATTAGTTAGAACGTCGTACTAGATATACGAAGGTTCTGGGTCAGATAGAGATAGAGAATTTTTACTGTAATTTCTATAAATTAAAAATATACGGTAGGATAAGCTTCTCCTAATAGTTATAATTTCATTCATTAAAAATTATACTACTAAACAAACAAGACCATCATAAACAAGGGAAAAGTTAAGAAATATGCAAAAATAAACCTATATGTATAAAACCATGTACGCACCAGCACTAGCGTTTGGAGGCGAGTCCTGGACACTCAAAACAAGAGATAAAAATAGAATGTCGGCATTGGAGATGAAGTACTTAAGAAGAGTAAAGCGAGTAATACTAAGAGACAAAATAAGAAGCAGCGAAATAAGAAACGAACTGCCGATAGAGCCACTAGACAACTTCAAGGAGAAGAGAAAATTAAGTTGGTGGGGTCCCTTAAATAGACTAAAAGAAGAATCGCAAGTCAAAAATAATGGGCAGCAAAACCGCAAGGGAAAAGAAGAAGAGGAAGACCGAAACGAGAATGGAACAATAAAATGGAACAATAAAATAAATACTGAGAAAACGAGGGAAAAACGTAGCAGAGGCAAAACGATTAACAAAAAACAAGCAAGAATGGACAAAGTTTGTACACCGAATATGAGTTTTAAATTATTTTATATTATCCTACACCCAATGGGTAAGAAGAAAGTATATGTCTGGTAGGAAATTAAGAACACCTTCTGTCAAATAGTTAGTCCTATAGTAAAATACCTTCTTTAGCGGGCGATGTAATTTAGTTTTATTCTAGGTTCATGACAGAGGGATAAGTTGCTTGGTTTGCACGCAGTTTTGTTTTCCACGGATATACACATATACACATCACTGAAAAAACTACTTTTTCGGAATCACGGAAGCGATATTCGTGGAAATCCGTCGAAAACCGACCATGAAATTTTGCCCGAAAACATATCTTTCCTTAACTTCCTTACCTTACATTCGTACCGCACAACTGTCCGACCATATATACTTATGATTTCGTAGAAGCCGTCGATCGTAAAAGTAATTTTGATCGTAAAGTGGAAATTTACTGATATAAAAATTTTATCAATTTCCCTTCCACTTTTCGATAAAAAAATCCTTTACCATTAACGAGTTCTACGAGATCATAAATGGTCCGAAAGTTGTGCGGTACGAATTTAGCGAATAGATATTTATAAATCTTCTATGACATGTCATCTTTTTAATTTCAATCATTTTCTGCGCTACAGACTGCATTTGCATTCCGTTTGCCTAGAATCTCTTCATAAAAAGAAAGCAATTCTAATTTTTTTCTTTCTGTTATACATTTGATACACATTTTTGTTTAGGTCGGGTTCGTGGGCATTTAGGCCGTAAAAGCAGTCATTGACTGAATAGATTGTTTGTAAATGAGTATAACAGTCGCGCGTCCTTATTATTTTGAAGTTTTGCAACTCTAATCATTTCTAGAAACATAGAATGGAGATTTTCTATGGAGAATTCTAGTTGCGGTTTTAATGCAGGTTAATTTTGATCAACTTGCACTTCTGTGGTGAGGGTTAAAATGTAGAAGGTTATTTAAAACCGATAAAATTTGAGATCCTTCCCGTCATAGGCTTGAGCATATATAAAGGACTTAGAAACTTTGAGTTTTCAAGCGAAAATATCTGAATGGGGATAATTTCGAATGGTTTTTGGCTATCAGCGCTATTTTAGATTGACCAGAAGAAACTTCTTTAAGATGGTAGGTTGTTTCAGAGAAACCATTATAATTTACATGATAGTTGTGCTCAAGTAGATTACATTGTTCGCAGGTGTCGACCAGTTCTTTAGCGACAGTATTTCTTTTTACAATTTGAATTTTCTCGTTAAATATTTCTTGGCAGCTGGAAGGTTTTATCACTGAACTAGATTCCATGAAGATGATTAGGGTTATCGTATTATTGGAAATCGTATATATTCATTAGCTTCTTGGCCAGCAGGAACAGTAACGTGATAATTAGTTTTATCAAATGGTTTTCTTAAGTTGGGACCGCCATTGCTAAATTATCGTCGGTTTATTCCTGGGAAAATCTCTTCGAACAAATAATACTGATTGTAAATGGGATCTTTCAACATAAATGTGGATAAGAGGGTGAACCAAATCATTAGTTTTGGACTTCTTTCTGCTTATCACTCATGTCTCCTTGAATGTCCTTCTAAGCCGTCGGACATTTGTTTTACCGGTTTTTGTCGTGTATCGTGTTGTGATACGGACGTACGTTGTTGGTTTGTGTGCGCCTGGTAGCTCTGTGCGGGAGTGACACCATTTTTCATCGTGTTTGCCACAGGTTTGTGCAATCCTACAATATGAAATGCATGTTATGTTAATTGTTGTTTTCATTTATACCTCAGAAACTATTCACCACGTACAACCGTCTTATTTACACCCGTACCGTACACGCAGGAAACATATTTATTTGCATGATCAAAATCATGGTTGGTTGATTGGAAACGTCATTATTTGCCATCATATTTGGATACGGAGAGTCAATAAACGTATTTTTCTATACTCAAGAGTGGAGGGCATTTTTATTCACTCACCCCAACCGACATCCACGAGTGTTTCAGTTCAACTGGCGCCCAACGTGACGCCCTCCTTTGGTAGATTATTAATCGACATCTCGATATGGGATTGGATTCGCTCTCCCGATCGTATGATGACCCGTAGTCAGACGGTAAAACCAACCACCCAACCGCCTGGTAACGAAGAGCAACTGATCTACAACACTGCTGGAGACGCTGTCAATGTTGTCGACGTCGACGAGATAACGTCGCAGTGTCGTGTGCCAGCGACACAATCGATCAGTATATAGCTGCGAAATGTGATCCTATGCTCAATGAAGCGAAGCGGAATGTAATGCATAACGAAACAGTGACAACTCAGTCGGTGGCATGTGGTCCATCGGTTCCGCTTGCGTCATCGTTGAGTATTAAAGCTCCTTGTCATAAGCCACTAACATTCGGAGATGTTCGGCAAGAACCGTCCACTTCGCGAACGCAACAGCCAGCTATGGTCCTGCCCACGCCGGGTACGTTGATTGATGGAGGAGGGGGTCAGTCTGACGAAATGCCGTCGCCGTCCAGTGTTCGCCGTTACGAGCATGGATGCACGTCGCCGTTCAACTAAAATCCTAGTCGTCCAGGTGTTTGTAAATCGTCGTTCGTTCCAAAGCGAGCGAGAGGTAACCGTGAGTACCAACGCAATGAAACTGAGTACATGAATGCTTATAAGTCGAACTATGTAAATCAGCAGCACGCGCCTCGTTTGAATAGTGTTCCATACAGGGAATACGAACGTAATTATTGTAAACCTACTATTGTAACAGTTAACCAACCACGCGCGCGCGAAAACTTTAATCAATTTCAAGATTAATTTGACGGTCGTAATGCCCAAAACGCGGTGAGGTTTCTTTACCATGTATTTCCGAAATGTTTAGTTCGCTTCCTCTTTTTTCTGGGAGTAATCGGCATCCATTTTTGTTCCTTCGCAAACTGTATGCAATTCTTGATTTCTTTAATGTTCCTTTTCATCTATTATTGTTGCTTGGAGACAGAGTTTTTTCTGGAGCTGCACTTAAGTGGTTCCAATGGATATCTACTGAGTGTTAACGTCGGCAAGACTTTGGAGTTCAGTTCTTGGAACACTTTTGGGGTCATTCCAAACAAAACGCAATCAGGGACCGTTTACATTCCGGTCGCTATTTTAAGGGGTCAATTGCAGATCACATAACCGATATATTAGGCGAAACTCGGTTTTTATCACAAAGACTCGTACCTAGTTTATTTAATTGCTCGGCAATTTCCGAAAGATACGGCACCTTTCCTGCTTGACGGGGGTTCAATTGGTGCGTTACAAGATAAGGAGAAAAATTTGGATTTTTTTCGGGTGTATCCTACGGATTATCGCTCTTCCGCTAATCCTAGGGGCCTTGACAGTCCCAGATCTGCCAACGGCAATCCGCAGGGTTGGAATAATGGTAATAATAACCATCCATCGACAGCTACACGCTCACGTATGAATGCTATGGAAGCCGAATGTGAACATGATCCAAATCTGCAGGAAAACTGCCAAACATCCCACGGTTAGGTCCAGCCGTGGATGTTGTTCTGCGGACCAACAATGTGTTGTGTGATTGTATTGATGATCCCGATGTTTTGTGTATTGAGACTCGCCCTCCAGTTGTAGAGTTTTGTGTAAATACGTTTAACTTTCCTTGTCTTTTAGACACCGGCAGCGAAGTCACCTGCGTGTGTGATGAGACTTATCAACAAATTTTGATCGCGTTTCCTGATTTGCCTGCATTTCCAGTACAAGGGATGAAAGTAACTGGGGCGTTTAAAACTAAATCTCAACGCGTTCTTGCTCAATTGCCAATCTTTTTTTCGTTGTCCCGCGTAAAATTTTTTGCGGAATTTTTGGCTGTGCCTGGATTAAGTTATCCAGTAATTCTGGGGTGGATGTCATGTCTCAGGTGGGGGTATGTGTTAACATCTTGCCCGGTGGCATTCAAGCTACGCTTTCTTCGTGTCAAGGCGACATTCCATTGCGGCTAATGCGCAATAAGCATGAGTTTGTTGCAACGGCGTCGCAGTCGTTGCGTTTAGCGGCGATCCATTCCGTCGGACATCGTCGATTACCGGAAAGCGCAATTTTTCAGGATGATTTCGTTATTTGTCCTGAGTCCAATTTGTTGCCGTCTCAACGTACTCGTTTTGACGACTTTATCTCGGTTCGAAAGCGCATTTTTTCTGCTGATCCCGGCCGTACAAATCAGTATCAACATGATATTATTCTGACCGACGCCACGCCTTTCGCTATTAACCAATACCCGGTACCGATTGCACATCGGGATGCTGTTCAACGGGAGATTGATCGAATGGAGGATTTAGAGGTTATTTCCCGGTCATCTTCTCCGTTCGCCAGTCCTCTTGTTACGACAATTAAAAAGAATGGTTCCGTCAGGGTATGTCTGGATGCTAGCCGATTAAATTCCGTCACTCAGTCCCAAGCGGAAGCACCGCGGCCAATTGAAGACATTCTAGCAAGTTTGTCGGACGTTTCGTTCATAACCTCTTTGGACTTAACCTCGTCCTACTGGCAGATTCCTATTAACTCAGCTCATCGGAAATATACCGCGTTTCGCGTAGGTCCTAGAGTTTATGAATTTAACGTCTTACCGTAGTTCTTTCACCCGCGCAATGGATCTAATACTCGGGCCTGAGGTGCGAAGCTACGTATATAAATATGTGGACGACATTCTGATTGTCTCTTCGTCGTTTGACGAACACCTAGAACATCTTCGGGTAGTTTTCTCGAAATTGTCGGTTGCGGGTTTGACATTAAATCCCTCTAAGTGTCGTTTTTCTGCATGTCGGTCGATTTTCTGGGTTTCCGTTTAGACTCACAGGGGTTAAAGCCGGATCCGGAACGCGTGCATGCAATAAAAGAGTTTCCCCAGCCAACTAACAACAAACAACTACAGTCGTTTTTGGGCGTCGTCAATTTTGACCGCTCTTTCGTTGAGCACTTTTCATCGGTCGCTGAACTACTGACCCGGCTGCTCGGTAGTCGTACGGTTTGGAAATGGGATTCAGAGCAAGATGTGGCTTTTCAAATGTTAAAAGATTCGCTATCCACTGAATCTTTGCTGTATCATCCAAATCCAGACTTCCCGTACGTTGTACAGTGTGATGCTAGTGATGTGGGAATTGGAGCAGTATCGCTTACTGTATCGCTTACTGTCACCCAGGATAACACGCTGGATTCTAGCTCTGCAGGAGTTTGAGTTTGACGTTGAGTTTATTCCGGGTAGGTCCAATCTAGTGGCAGACGCGTTATCCCTGCGGGAGGTTAGCCACCCTAAGTGATCGGTGTTTTCACATCAACGTGTTAAAGCACTCTTTTTTCGCCAAGATGCTCAAAACTCTGCAAGCTACTCAGTTGGATGACCCAATGTTGTCCAAACTGAGGAACATGGAGGGTTTTATCATATATCGTGACGTTTTCTCCCTTTACACTCCTTTTACAGTCCTGCGCTATTATGCATTCCTATGGCACAAATCGACGAGTTGATCCGTGAATACCATAGTTTTTATGGACATTTTGGGGTCTATAAGACGTGGTGCGCCTTGAAGCGGGATGTTTGATTTCCGGGTCTTTTTCGAACCGTCAAACGTGTCGTGAAGTGTTGTCTGAACTGCCAACAGAACAAACTTTTCCGTCACCTACATCGGCGCCAGAACCGATAATTCCATCAGGAATTGGCGATATAATGGCCGTGGATTTCTTCGGGCCTCTTCCTCCCTCGACTGCGGGAGTATCATACCTTCTAGTGATAATAGATTGTTTTTCAAAGCTGGTTAAATTGTATCCGATGAAACGCGCGACCACTAGTGGCGTAATTGACCGTTTCGCCACTCGATACTTCGTAGACGTCGGAAAACCGGCCCGGGTTTTATCAGATCATGGGACTCAATTCACCGCTAAACGTTGGCAAGAGTTTCTGGGTCAGGAAGGGGTTAAGCCAGTTTTTTCGTCGGTGCGGCATCCACAGGGTAATCCTAGTGAGCGGGTAATGCGGGAGCTGGGACGTCTGCTCCGTACCCAGGTAGCACAATGACGTTTTTTTACGTCGAATTATGGTCACTTATATCGTCAAGAATACGTCAAATTAAACGTGATTTCAACGTAAAAATGACTGCCTATTGTCACAATCCAAAACACGTAACAAATTAACGTCAAAATGACTTCATAAAACTGACGTATTGAAAATGACATCATTTAACTGACTTAAAATTAGGAACGTATTAGGAATATAATACAATAGTTTTTAATTAACAAATTTTTATTTGAACATAAGTAATTACTCTATAGTAATGGGCATCCATCCATATAATACATACTCTGTGCCTATGGTATGTATTATAGGGATGGATGCACAAACATTTTTGTATGGAAATACAATACATTTTGCTGTTACATCTTTTAGATACCATGCACCGTAAGATTCAGATAGTTTTGAAACTTTATAAATATTTAACAATTTTGAATCACACGGGTATACTTATAACACATTTTACGATTATAAAAAAACTTTAGTTTTACCTGTATTTACTGACAAACAACTTGATTTTGAAGCAGGCGTATTTGAACCAGATCGGATACCAATTGCAGAAGGCGAACTTGAACCAGATTGGATACAAAGGCGTATTTTCTAGATTGAGATTGTTTACCACTAAAACACACAGTTAATCTTTAACAAGTAAGAAAATAGTTTCTAAATTTAGGAAATACCTTATTCGGGCGTGCTTAATTTTAGCTTCGGTGGCCGCGGAAAATAACTTTCATCTTTTTCACCATTATCATCATCACTCTCATAAAGTCTTCGTTTTGGCTTTATAAGTCTTTTTGTTTTTATTTCAATTGGCGCTTCTGCTTCAGATTGTATGTCGGAAGTTTCTTAGGCTTCTCGCCAGCCTTCAGTGCTCTATGGAACTGTTCCTGATTTTTATACGGTTGCCAAAGAACTTCACATTTCCGTGCTCCTTAATTTTGAGAATATTCAATGCCTAGAGAAGCCATGTCTTTAATATTACTGTTCTCTATAATAAAATAGGGTTATGAAATTAACAAACGGGACTAACTAAATAAATTGATTATTATGAAGAAAAATTCAATACCTTGAGATGTCCTTATTAAAAAGAAGTAATCATTCACTGTAATCGTTGAATGAACTATGATTATATTATAAATTAA
>JARJEB010024934.1:0-11676 GCA_030264535.1 Liometoxenus newtonarum
ATTCAAGTCAAAACACAAATTTGCATATAACTGGCTAAATTTTATATCTAGGCAAGAACAAAAATTTATTCATATAGAGCTTAAAAATGGACGGCAAGCCACTATAATTCAAGATTCAAAGACACTCAAAAAAGTGTGTTTTGTTTTAGTACCTACGTAGCTGCAATGTTAGCAACAAGTTTCATGCGGGATAACGCACAACATTCTGATATTTAGTGTACCTATATATAGTTACACTAAGTATTGGAAAGTTGTGCGGTGTCCCGCACCGTATTTTTTTTGCTACGGAATACTCATTACGGTTTACACTTTTTGCACTGTCGCAAACGGAAGAAGAGTGGGGGAAGGTTTGCGCTGATTTACCACATACTATTTTGACATTATCGATGAAATTGTTGCAAATACATTAAAAATAATCAGCGTTGTGATTGATGTATTCATGTCGAATTATAATTCGTTAGCATTATTTATGGTTATTAATAGTTAATGTATACATTATTCTCGACATTATTATAGCTTTTACAGAAGGTGGCAGAACAACAACCAACTTCCCCCACTCCACTCCAAACCGGTTTGGGCAGCTTTGCGTTTTCTTGCTCTTCCAATTCCAAAATCTTCCTTCCACTTCTTGGACGTAATCAAAAAAACGCGCCCTAAATGAAAAATCCGGTTTTATAAACACATACGGCGGGAAATTTAAATTTTATATAAAATATCACAAATTCTTAGCTTCCTCTTCAGCCAATTTCCAACTATAGTGCCAAGAGATATCTTCAGGTTGAGAACAATCGTAAATATTGACAGAGTTTTTAACCAATTTTACGTTTTTGTGTGTATGAATAGTATCACAGACAAAACATTGAAACGCAGGTACAACATCATCAACATAGGCATTTTGTCCGTAATTTCCTAACTTATAAGCATTAATTAATCGTTGATTAGTCACCAGTTGTTTCAATTTGTGATTCATAAAACTATTGTACAATTCGTTATCATTGTTGATTGTTTCAATGAATTCAGCAAGAGATTGAATAGTTGGAAATTCGTCGATAAGTATTGCTGATTTCTCATTCGGTAACCAATCCTGGAAGTAGCAAAATTATCGAGAATCAGAACAGAACAGTCATAAATAGACGTACCTAACCCTGTACAGAGACAGAGGAATTAAAAATGATTGGCCTGATTCTAAAGGTGCCCGCCCACGATGAGATTTTTGGTGAGATTTTTGTTTCGTGTCATTAAAAATTCAGCTACAACCGGCGTTTACAGTGGAAATAGTTGTGAGACACGTATGAGAACGCAAAAATTTGTGTTCTCACATGTGTCTTACAACTATTTCCACTGTAAACTCCTGTTGTAGCTGAATTTTTAAGTGACACGAAACAAAAGTCTTACCAAAAATCTCATCGTGGATGCCTGTCTTAAAATTCCTGTTGTAGCTAATAATTTAATTACACGAAACAAAAATCTCACCAAAAATCTCATCGTGGACGGGCACCTTAAGCAAATCAGATTGAGATTTGGTGGACGTGTTTAATTCTGCCTGCGCTTACGAAAGTACACTCCAAGCAGTAAATACGCGTAAATTTTGGAAATATACGAAAATTATGTGCTTAAAATCCAAATTAAAACCAAATCCGCATTGACATAAATTTTGACACATGTCACTGCCGTAGTGCCGCGTCTAATGCCTAGATTACATCATTACATGTAACGAGTACAGGGGCGAGACAGTGTCCTCGGCCAAGTGCTCGGTTGGTGTAAACATTACCGACCGAGCGCTCGGCCGAATGGAATGGCGAGACAGTTATGCCTTGATTACATGTAACGAGTATAGCGGCGAGACAGTGTTCTCGGTCGAGTGCTCGGTTGGTATAAACATATTATCGAGCGATCGGCCGAGCTTAGGATGGCGAGACAGTCACTCGGTCCCGTTTCTATTTACTAGACCGAGTGCCCGCCCAACCCCCTCCTCCGACCGAGTGACATTTTGCTGTCTCGGCGCTATACTAGTTACATCTAATCAAGGCATAAGGGTGAGTTTGGTTTGCAAGCTCAACTTAATCGAGAGCGTTTGTTTTGAAGCTCCTATGTTGCTCGATTGCGTTTGGGTAAACTTCGAGCGAACATTTTGAGTTGCTCGAAGTGCTCAAACCAGAGAGATCGAGTTCGTCGAGCGGATATGACGTCATCACACTCGGTGCTAACTCCGATCGCTCGAAAGCGTTTCAACCCAAACGTAACCAAAATAACTTTAGTTCAAACATTTTTGACTGGGCTATGGCACCGCAACTAGTCAACTCATAAAAATTAACTATATAGTTGGCTGTCATGGACCTGTCCTGCCTGTGTGAGGCTGTGCGTAATTTATAAATGGCTGATTATTCCCTATTTATAAATTGCCTACATCCTACTCAGACGGGCAATAATTTCAAATCACTCTGTAGAATTATAATAGTATAAATAAAAAAAATTACTTTTATTGTAGGTGAACCTAAATATATTGGAATTGCACCAACAATTAACGATCGCCACAATTTTTCTGTTATGTAGTCATCACATTTTGCATTTTCTATAGCTATAATGAATTTATAACGGGCACAAAACTCTAATAATTGTGAAGCGTATAATTGATATGTACCATTTAACGCCAGTCTGTAACAAATATAAATAAAATACGAACATATACTATTAATTCTTAAAAAGGGCTTCCATTTCTTCCTCTTCGAGAATTAAGGCGAAGAAAAGGATGAAGAAAAATAAGAATGGACCATTTGCCACGGGTGCACGCGTTTATTGCACCGGGTGCAATCGTTTGCACCCATTTTATGCGTTCAATATGTCACTCTAACTACTCAGAGTAGATCGCAACAACTTTGAGCAGGTCGGAACTACTCGTAGTTTACAGTGGCATATTGGAAGCAATGCACCGGGTGCAATTATGAATGGACCAATTGGGTGCAATAAATCGCCAATAAGAATGCACGCTCAGGGTGCACACGTTTGATTGTACTCGCTGCAAACCAGCTTGGCATGACTACTTTTGAGTCAAAATAAAACATATACATTGAATGTTGTTCATAAAATAGAGATTTGCGCTACTGTGCAAGCGCAATGCGTTTTCTGTTTTTGACAAACAAAGTACATTAAATTTACTTACTCGGGAGGTAATTGTTTATTATTTAAACATCCACCGTATGAATCCACTTTGATATATTTCATCAACTCTTTGACATATTTATCTCGTCCAATTGGTGTTCCACAATCAGACTGCAGATATAAAATGGCTGCCTGATTAATTTCTTTGATCATGCGATTCTTTGATCGTACATCAACAAAATACTTCGTGTCAGTTAAAAGATCCAAATGTTTTAAATACTGTAAGGTAATTGGAAATGTGCTATATCGACTAAATGTCGATGTAATATTAAAAAAATGTTGCAGCTTTAAACTTCTCAATGCTGGCAAGTTCTTTGGTGATTCCTCATGGAACAGAACCCAGGGTATGTTGAAATTTCGTTGGGGCAGATTACTTAATTGCAAATTTGTTCCATAAAATAATAGTGCCTCCAAATGATGGTGATTTATATGCTCAATATTTCCACTGACCATGCATTTATGGCCATAGCTACAGGAAATTGTTTCATGTTCAGAAATAAAATCAGTCCACCATAATAAAATTGGAATTTTAGTTTCGTTGATGCAGCTTAAATAAAATGCCTAAAAATATTTTGATGATATACGTATTGGTTAAACTGATAGATGTTTGATACGTACAGATATAATTAGGTATAAAATATAGGTACTAATTAAATAAAAAAGGAATACAGCTGTCTTCATCTTATGAAGGTCGTTAGTCGGCGAGTATTTACGGTAAAGGGGAAATTTGCAAGTTACAAGCATGAAGCGAGCGAGTTTTTGAGCCAATCTCAGTAAGTAGTGCGTTCAGAATTGGACTCAAACTTAACTCAAGTTAACACCGTGCAGTCCAAATTAGTGCAGTTTTGACTGAACAGCGATTTTGCCTCCATACGTGCAACCCAAATTCGTACGGTTTTGTCTCCACACTACAGTTTTAACTCAGGGCTGCGCAGTTTTAACTTTTGTCAACGCTTGTGTTAAGACCGAGCGTGTGTAGGGCCCATTACCTTATTTTTTAACGAATTTTTCTCAATCTGGGGTACGATTATAGGCGCTTTCGATTTGCGAGTAAAATGTTTTGAACGGTAACCAGACGGCTGGGGCCATGGGACAATTGGGGCCGTTCACAATTGGGGCCGCTGTCAACTGGGCTTGGCCATTGACAATTGGGACGATGATGGTCTTATGGTTTTACGAACCGGTAAGTAGGTTCAGACCCTATTGGGGTTAGCAGGAGGGGTAGTGCCAGAACACAAAAGTACTTTGGTTTCAGCGTACTTGGCTTTAACCGAACGGTAAGGAGGTTAGTCCTTAAAGGCCCCAGTTGTCAAGGGCTCGAATTGTGCCAAGCCCAGTTGTCAGCGGCCCCAATTGTGAACTGCCCCAATTGTCCCATGGCCCCAGTCGTCATGGAACCGTTTCGAACAGTTCCACAAATCGAACTACATTTCATTTAGCACTTCAGGTGACTCATGAAAATCAGGCGCAGAACAGTTCTGAACCGTCAAATCGAAAGCACAATTTAGGCATTTATAGCTACTTGCGATTTGCGAGTAAAAGGTTCCGAACAGTTCCACGCAGAACTGTTCTGACCACTTTGCTCCAACAAACAAATAGAACTTCATACTATCCGATGCCATTTGAGTATTCGAATATTTATGATTCGAACATTCCACTATTTGAATTTGTTCGGTGTGTTAGATAATGTGATTTCGCGAAAGTGAAATGCGCATGGGCAGAAAATAGGAAGTGCGTTTTTGTTTTTTGCGTTTAGTTTCAGATTCGTACGTTAGGGTTGGTGCACGGATACTGTGTTGGGAAGTTGGGTTAAGTGCCTTCTTTCTTGTCTGCTCTTGTCGATGGTGTGCGTGCACTTCGCGACAGCTTGTAGCATAGCAAAGCAACCATTGTTACTTCAGCCAGTCGTGTAATGAACAACGACATTAAAAAGGGTAAGTGTTCTCTAATTGAATATTAATTACTTATTTCCATTGCACGTGTTATCTGATGAAAGTACATTCAAAACATAATTCACAAAAAACGTGTCTAAAACATGATGTCGATTCTGCCAAGTTAATATAACACGTGCGCCACATTTAAACCTGATTGCCTTCTTTTGTCTAAACTACGACGTGGGACGTGACGACGGAATTTACGCATCAACAAAATTCGATGAAACTTGAAAAAACAAATTGATAATTATCACAACGTCGAATTTAATATTAGCCTTGCAATCGTTGATATTTTGTTTCTTAAAATTCGTTGGTCATTTTGACACTAGAAATTTTGATGACACGCGCACACACAAACACAAAATTTGTAACAATTTCGGTCTCCAAAACGCAAACATAAATTGCAAATACTCAACGTTTCAAATAGCCAAGAACGAAAACCACAAACGAATATAAATCCCAAACAAAATGCGTACGTGAACATTATCGTTGTATTATAGAATCTGTTCTCTTTATGTTTTATAGAAATGGCAGCTGAAAATGAGCATGTCGGCGATTGTGGTGAAGATGTCGAGTCCGTTGAAGACGAGGAATCCGGAGTCGGAAATCGAGTCTTGAATTTCCCGGATGTCTTGGCTGCTATGCAGTCCCAGCGAACGGCTGAGATGCTCGCTTCGTTGCCGTTTCCCGTAAAACGTCGCTTGAAGGCATTGAAAAAACTTCAAATGGAACAGACAACAATTGAAGCGAAATTCTTTGATGCTGTGCACGAACTCGAATGCAAATATCACAAGCTTTATCTACCATTATACGAAAAACGTCAAACGATCATCAATGGTGCTTATGAACCAACCGAGGAGGAATCGGAATGGCCATCTGATGACGAGGAGGAACTACCCAAGCAGATCGAGAAGCTGAAGATTGAAGACGTCAAAGAGAAGGAAGCAAAGCCAATTGACGAAAATGTTAAGGGCGTTCCTGAGTTTTGGCTGACCATTTTTAAGAACATAGCCTTGTTAGCTGAAATGGTTCAAGAATATGACGAACCAATTTTGAAGCATCTCAAAGATATTAAGACTAAATTCATTGAAAAGCCTATGGTAAAATTTGTTTCTTCCATTATGTTATAGTTATATGATTTACTAAGTTAATTTTGTCTTTTTATTTGCAGGGATTCACCTTGGAATTCCACTTTGAACCAAACGAATTCTTCACAAACACGGTGTTAACAAAAGAATACGACATGAAATGCGATCCGGATCCAGATGATCCGTTCAGTTTTGAGGGTCCCGAGATTTACAAATGTCGTGGCTGTCAAATAATTTGGAACAAAGGCAAGAACATCACGCTGAAAACGGTCAAGAAGAAGCAGAAACACAAGAGTCGTGGCCTTGTTCGCACGATCACGAAAACCGTGCATAACGATTCATTCTTCAATTTCTTCAATCCGCCAACCATTCCCGATGATATCAACTCCGACGATGTGGATGAGGAGCTACGCGAATTGCTTACCACCGATTTTGAAATCGGTCATTATATGCGCGAACGCGTCGTGCCAAAAGCTGTGCTTTACTTTACCGGCGAAGCCATCGATGATGAGGAATACGATGACGACGACGATGATGAAGAAGAGGAGGAAGATGATGAAGAAACGGAGGAAGATTCCGAAACTAAGGAGAATGCGAAAAACGTCAAGGATCAGAACTGCAAACAGCAGTAAAGCTGAAAATTATTAGTTTTCAAGCATTATAATAATATTTTTAAAAGAAACCATTCAATTTGCGCAATGCAGTTCTAATTATTTACAGTTTATTTAACATACTATTGCTTCGATATTTTGAAAGATTTATAAAACAAAAAATATAACTACATACACACTCAGACCATCAGATGGAAGCCGAAAACAAAACATGACATATTTATTGTTTATATGCAATGAAAATTAATATGTTTATTGAAATATTTACCTATTATACCTGTCAGGTTGTCACGTTATTAGAAATTCATAAAGATTCTTTAAAATTGTTATGTTTATAACTGGTCTGTTAGTATAACAATTATCCGTCGAAATTATTGTAAAAAAATGAGACATACATTGTTCGATCTGATTTTTACAACTACGTTTTTCTATAAATAATGTTTGTGCGTGGCTGCATGTGCATAATAACTAATTTATAATAAGGTGAAATAGAAAATCTCCAATTTCTTAAATCTATAACATTTTTACATGCCCTTTACCTTTAACGCGATAATTCGGGACTGATTTTACACTAACTAACGGATCCGGCACACTCTCAGATTAACTGCTGATATTGGTCTGTCAGTCCGCAGAAATGTAGGTGTGTGGAAGGAAAAATGAGGATCTAAAGACAGTTTAGTCGACATGCTTGTATAGTCTCTGTCTACGGCATCAGCCGCATAGTGTGTGGCATCTTCAGGCACGCAACTGCGGTTCCTCCAACGACCTCTAAGCGGTTGACGGATGTTGTGTGGTGGCATTACATTTTGGCCTTACCTCGGCTTTACGATCATCGTAGAAGACAACGGCCTGAAGGTTAACTGGCAGTGTGTGGGGCCCTTTAAGCTTAACATCGGAATTCAAATTAGCTACTTTCGATTTGGCAAAAAACAGGGATTTTAATAAATCGAATGTATTTATCTATTCCGGAACAGTTCCTGAACTACTCAAAAGTCCAAATCGTAAGCTTTTATTCAACTCTTTAACGCTTATTATACTCAGTTTACAGATACAAACTGGAATCATCTTCAAAACTTTACCATTAACCAAGGGAGTAAAGACTAGTAATGTCATTAGGGTTTGCAGCGAAAGTAATTGTGGCTTGTGATTTGAGCAAAAAGGCTCAAATACAATTAAATATGTTCGGTTTGTTTTGTGGGAGCTGTTTCAGAATTGCTAATTTATCCCCCCCCCCATTCCCTTCATGTACTACCATTTACGCATAGTTGAGATTTTAATTGCCCCCGAATGAGCAATTTGTTAAAAGAAAGACTTTCTTTGAAATATTTTCGGACAGAATGACTGGCAACAGTCCACATTCTAGATGTTCCAATGGTTCCATCAGGAAAGGACTTTGGACAGATGACATTTGTTATCAGCTCACGAGCACTTCCTGAACTCTCCTCTGAGCGATTCCAGGGCAGTTACAATTAGTTACTCAGGAGTTGCTCAACAAACAAATCGAACCTAACTATACGTTTAGTTAATCTTGTTTCAGAACTTACCTTGTGTTTAAAAGTTTGCCAAAGAAGTTACTAGCGAATCAACATGCCGGCTGCCATGCGGATTGGGGAATTTCTAATTAGATTCAAAAATAATTTGAATTTTTGCGTCCTATTGAGACTGACAAGTCGATGCAATAGTCCCGGAGAAGTGTGAATTTTCTTATTACTTCAAGCTGCTGAACATTTTGACTTTTTTGTCGTTGTTAAAGTTTGGACAGTTTATATTTTCGCGATGACTCAAACCTGCTATCTGAAGTTACTGTATTTTTAAATTTTTTCCCTTTATGCCAATTTAACCGATTTTGTAACGCAATAGTTCTGAAAACAAACAAAGTTTGTTCATTGTGGCCCAACATAACTGGGTACACTATATTTCAAAGGGCAATCGATTTCTAAAGGTTTTAGAACAATGAGAACTAATTAGTTTTGCTGTAAGTTTATGAAAAGAGAACAAAACATGTCCTAATTTAATAGTGTGCGTGTGAACCGTATGTGAACAATAATTTTCGATTGGCACTTTTGTTACAAAATATAAATTTAAGTTCTTTGTGAACATCATGTACTGAATTACAAATTAGTAAATTACACAAATCTGATGCGAAATATGAAAGTATGATTTTAATGCGCAAATTAGAAATTATTTCATAAAGCTTCATCCATGACCAATACGCAGATGTTTATGTCATCGTGTTGACCTAAAAATAAAACACTGCATTATTGCACAATTCGAGAAACCAGAATATCCAAATGCAGGTTTAGGGTAATAATAACTTAGACTTACAATGTCATCGATTTTCAAAATAGACCGCACCGTTTCCGTTGCCAAATTTACGGCGCTAATTGAAACCAATAATGGTTGAACGACATGCTCCTCCAAGATATCGGTGATTGTTCCTTTGCGTACATTGATTCCGGCGGAGGTTTCCCCTTTAGCGTGTCTACTACGTAATTCGGTGACTGTTTGAATAGCATTGAGACCCGCATTTTCTGCCAAAGTGTACGGTACGATTTCTAAAGCATTTGCGTAGGCTTTAAGACAGATTGCATCCAAGCCTTCCATTTTGTCGGCGAGTGCGTAGAGTTTTAATGCCAGTTCAATTTCCGGGGCACCGCCACCAGCAATTAGGGCCTTCTTTCGTACTAGACACCTGATGACACATAAGGCATCATGAATAGATCGGTCAGCTTCTTCCAAGACCAATTTGTTCGATCCGCGCACTAACAAAGTAACTGTTTTACCAGCACTTTGGGCTCCTATAACAATAAAACATTGAATAGTTCCTTCGCTGTAATAATTTAAAAAATGTTGACTTACCAGTAATTTTGACCATACGTGTAGAACCAATACCAACTTCTTCGACTAATTCAGCGGTAACTAAATTTTCCGCAGTAAAATGATCCAGCGAAGCAATTGGTCTGCATCCTAAACTTTTGCAAACAAATTCGACATCTTCACGTTCAACATCTTTGACAACCATGACTTTGATTTTGTCCAAAAAGTGCAAAGCGAGATCAGAGACGGCATCACGCAGAATAGATTTTTGAATCTAAACAAAAGAAATTCTTAGATAATCTGAAAAAAATATATCCGAATTACAACTCACAAGCAAAACGTTGCAACCAGCTTTCTTAATCTGCTTCACAATATTTAAAATGTAAGTCCTCTCTTCCTTTAACACACGATCCATTGCAGCATAATCAGAAACGATGACGTTATGATCCATATCAGTTTTCGGTGCCGAAATGCAAAATTGAATGAAACCAATCTTCGCCTTCTCAATTCTCTTCGGCCCATTGACGTTAGCAGTTTTATGCGGGAACACCAAACCGTCGATCAGTTCAGTATCCTCCGTGGTACCACCCAATTGCTTGATTACTTTGATATTGCATAAATCAACGGAGTTTTCATGTCCAGGCTGCATTACTTTGAACACAGCGTCCACAGCTAATGGAGCCAATTGGCTTGATTGTTGTGATACGACTTTCGAGTTGAGAGAAGTGGATGCACTGCGTATTAATTGTTCACGGTTATCAAGTTGAATTGGTGTTGAAATATTACTGAGAATCTATAATGAATAAAAGCAAAATGTTATTTGTTAAAAGTAAAAAAACTTTTGTTTTAAATATAATGTATTACTTCAACAGCATGAGTCGCAGCTCTTTGGAAAGACTCTGAGATAGCAGTTGGATGTATCCCGCGACTTAGAAGTTTTTCAGCAGCTTGAAGAAGTGCTCCAGCAATAACTACAACGGTTGTTGTTCCATCACCTGCTTCGATGTCTTGTGCACGGGAAAGTTCTACCAACTATAATAGTACCAAATGGATTCTGATTAGTTTCTTTTAGGAACACAGAAATAACACAGTTTGCTGGAACGCATAAACTGAGGAAATTAAGAATTGTGTATAATACTTAAAGGATTTTGTAAAAATAATACTAAGAATTGTTTTCATATTCTTTCAACTTAAATTAGTCAATGATTTTTTTAAATTTTCAAAAATTGAAAATTCACAGTTGGCCGACCTTTCTGGTTGGCATATGTGCAGACAGGTATACAGAGCGTTTATTTTACCATCGAACATAGCATGGTAAGGTACGCAATGTTCGCAGCTAAAATAAACGAGTCAAACTCATGGCAGTGGCGATGCACGAACAAAATAATTAATTTTTATGATCGTGTCGTTACTGTCCGTTGTCAATTTTGTTCCTTGTCATATTTAAATTGGTTGTTGACAAACTTTGTATCAGTCGTTAACTTCTTTCTCAAGGGTTAGGTCTTGTCATTGTGGTGTGTCGTCGTCCGTCCCAAATCCCCACTCTCTCTTCCGTCCGTCGATCTGTCTCTAGCAATAGAAATCCACACTGCCATGAGTTTGACTCGTTTATACGCACATGTTATGTTCGACGGTAAACTAAACGCACGGTATGTCTCGGTTTATATTTACCATTTTTGCTGCTGGATGAATGACGTTCATTTGTTTTAAAATTGTAGCGCCATCATTAGTAATTGTGACTTCTCCATTACTGGATTGGATCTAAATACAATTTTTATTATTATTAGAAATACTTAGTACTACTTAAACCAGTGATGGCATTTGTACCGAGTGCAAACGTTTATGCACCCAAAGCAACGGGTGCAATATTTGATTGCACCGGGTGCAATATTAGATTGCACGGGTGCTTTATTTGATTGCACAGGGTGCAATATTTGATTACACCGGGCGCAATATTTGATTACACCGGGCGCAATATTTGATTGCACCGGGCGCAATATTTGATTGCACCGGGCGCAATATTTGATTGCACCGGGCGCAATATTTGATTGCACCGGGTGCTATATT